>VUQI01022463.1:0-23433 GCA_015106735.1 Paratilapia polleni
CCGCCGCTGGACTCTAGAGCAGTGGAGACGTGTTCTCTGGAGTGATGAATCACGCTTCTCTGTCTGGCAATTCGATGGACGAGTCTGGGTTTGGCGGTTGCCAGGAGAACGGTACTTGTCTGACTGCATTGTGTCAAGTGTAAAGTTTGGTGGAGGGGGAATTATGGTGTGGGGTTGTTTTTCAGGAGTTGGGCTCGGCCCCTTAGTTCCAGTGAAAGGAACTCTTAATGCTTCAGCATACCAAGATATTTTGGACAATGTCATGCTCCAACTTTGTGGGAACAGTTTGGGGATGGCCGCTTCCTGTTCCAACATGACTGTGCACCAGTGCACAAAGCAGAAGCCATCCACTGTCGGCAGTCTTCAAGGAGAAATACCTTCCAGGCAAAAGATTGTTAAAGCAAATTAATCAGTTGGACTTTGTATTTTCTCTGTATTTAATTACTCTTTAATATGCAAGTTTTTCAGTTTAACAACTTACCAGTTATTTTACTGTTAACAATGAAACTCAAATTTATGTTGTTCATAGTAATTGTTATTATTTATGTTACTTTATCAAGAGATTGTGTAACATAAAAGTTAGCACATTATGAATCCCATGAATGCTTTCTTTCATTTAAAGGATGGATTAGAGAAAATGACAATTCCATTCTAATGACAAGCAAACAAACATTATCTATATATAAATCTATATATAAATGCTTGAGAAGAACCACCAGCCAAGCTTAAGTTGTTTTTCATAGTGTAGGGTTAATTTTTTTGAATAGGTGTATTTTAAGAAACCCCTGATTTTAAGAAACCCCTGATCTTTTCCTAAACCTAACCAGGGAATTTTGGTGCTTAAACCTAAGCAAACAGCAAGTTAAGACAAAATTAAACAGGTATCAGTTTCAACTTTATAATAACCATCCAATAATAATGTTTACAGATACACTAAACAGAGTTCACTTTACTATTTACAAAGTTGTATAAACACCAGTTGCAACTTTACAATAACCATGTATATAATTATGTCTATTAATCAATTAATAGACATAATTGTATTGTTTTTCAAAATTAAAACTACTAACTAAAGTCTGCTTATTATTATTATTATTATTATTGCTATTATTATGACAATTAAATGAGAAAATAAAGACAGTAAAAATCAATTTAAAAGACTGCTTATTGAACAGAACTACCCGAACATCTGTTTAAAAAGAAAGAGTCTATGCAGATAGGTCTGTGTCCATGTTAATGGCCTATATCATCTCCATACTGGGAAACTGATGAGAGGTGTATATAATTCTATTCTGGGCCGAACTGTATCAGTGAATGCACATAACAGTCCTAGATATGAACATACGCAAGCACATAAACATGTTGACATCATCAGTGCTGTTCTCTTGTATCCAATTCTCACAGGAATTTCTCTTTTTTATGAGAACAAAGATTGAGCACAAGAGGAAAAAAAGTCTTTTGAAACCCATTTTAGATGACTGCTAACAAGTCAGTCACACCCAGTAAAAACAGAGATATAGTGAAGTGCTGCAAGACAAATGGCTGCCCAGTTTTTACCGCCTATAGCAAAGTAAAGCTGGCAGAATACAGCAGAGAGGACAGGGACGAAAACTAGTCCCTAAAATCCCCCAGTCCCACTTAACTTTAATCACCCCCAAGCAAACAATGAAAAAGAATTCATGGGAGCTTGTCCTTGTCACAAATGTCTGTATTTTATGAGTTTGTCACAGGCAAAGATACACTGCTGTTTTGCATTTAGCTCAGGAACTGTTACAGTGACAAAAGTCCAGCGACAGGGGGAGTTTTAGGAACACCAGAAACTGAATGTCTCAGGAAGAAAAACAGAAAGATAAAAACATGAAACTCGCAGAAAAAGACATAAATGCATGAGTTGTATTGGATAACGATTACTGGACTCTTTGCCACATCTGACAACACCTGTTGTCAGAAGTTACGAACACTTTAAAGTCTCAGGTTTATAAATTCATTCAGTTGAAGTTCCATTTCCTCCTGAAAATCATTGGTTTAATAAGTAAGATTCTGATAGGAGCCAGTCATCTCTGATCCACATCTGCTTTTGGAAAGCCACATAAAAGGCAGCAGGGAAAGTCCAAATGTATCACTTCCACATTTTGTGCACATGGCAAAGCCATTTCACTGAGGCACAACTAAAACTCAGACTCTAGGGTCTGGTGTGTTGATGATTTGGGAAGGAGGAAGAAGGTGATGAGGGATTTCGGAGGTTCCATCATGGGAGGTCTGAGCAACAACTTCCACTGTACTGGGTTTAGGTCTGTGAAGTCGGCGGGATAACCAGGTCCCATGTCTGCCCTGTCACATGTTCGGGGATCAGAGGAACTGGAGGAGCTGCAGTGTGTACGTGAGTGTAACTAAGACTATGGGTTTGACCAGATCTTGAACCGAGCAGCACATGATGCCTACATACTGCCAGCCAGGCAGTCTCTAAAGTCCAACTGAAATCAGCAATTGACCCTGACACTAATATCATCAAGCTGCGCTCCGAATTAAATGCACACAGTGCAAACATGGCGCCCACTTCAAAGAGTCCACGGGCTTACTTCTGAAAAACAAAGGGCATGACACTGTTTAAATACAAGCACTGGGGAACTAGTGAGACGCCAGAGCTTATGAGGTGGAGCAGAAAGAAAGAGGCCAGATAAACAGGAGCAGTTTTATGGAAGCTGTAACTCTGCTAGTCTGCTTTTAGACACATTCAGTGCAGTTTCACGCTTCAAGGCAGCATTCATGTGTGTGTTTGTGTGAATATGTCTGTATCTATCTATCTGTCTATCTATCTATATCTATCTGTCTATCTATCTATCTATCTATATATATACATATATATACATATATAGTAAATTCAAAAGTTACTTTTATCCTAAAGCATAATAACACTAATCCAATACATCTAGACAGTGGCACATGAAAATTGTAGCATAGATTAATTAGACTATGGACTTCCAGTGTAAAGCCATTGCAGATTTTGAAAAATCCCAGCCATAGGGGACTAAAGATACTTTAGTAGCAGCTGTTGTATTAAACTCTTTTTAAAGACAGAGAAAGATGTTAATATTTTTATAGTGCTTTCAATTCATTCCAGATCTGTGGACTTCTACATGTCACACTAAAACTTGTACATTTAAGTTTCCGTTTCTTTTCCCTCAAGTGTTGTTTTTCCCTCATGTTATGTGTGTAAGAGGAAGAGAATGTTGGGATAAGCTCACAAAGTCTGTTGTTGAGTCTAAATACAACATTATACATTACAAAAGCATTGTGAAAAATATTACATTTAGATAACTTCAAAAGTTTGTAACCAAAAAAAAGAGGGTGAGGGGCAGCATCTACCGTGGACCCTGATATGGCTCATATAACTTTCTTTTGTAAAATCAGTAATCTCTCGAGATAATCAGGATAAGTATTGCACTATAAAACCTTACAATAGTTTAAGTGAGGCTCAAACAGAGACCGGTATAAGGTAAGAGGCGCTTCACGTGGGAGGAAATGTCTCAATTTAAAAAATAAGCCAACATATTTAGATATTTTTTTCATTAATTCATCAATATGCCTCTTAAAATTCAGAAATTCATCAATGTGAACCCCCCAAAATTTTGTGAATTTTACCCTCTCATTAACCTACCATTAATCTTGATACATACATGTTCAGCATTATTTTGGTTTCTGTTTGTGAGAAATAAAATGAAATTTGTTTTGCTAATATGTAACGATAATTTATTCCTTTTAAACATGGTCAAGGGATCTAGTTGAGGCAGATGGCTACCTCTCCCTTAGCATGAATTATATAATTATATAATTATGTTATTTAATTATATAAATATAATTAAAGTGAATTGAATTCAATCATGTTCTATAAATCAATTATAAGCAAATCTGAAAATATTATTAATGATTACTGTTAACTAAATGATACTTAACTATCAGTTTACCATTTATGGAACATTGACTAGGTGGTTAATATAAAGTACTACCTAGTCGTAAAGGTTCTGTGTTTAAGTAATCATAACTGCACATACCTCTCAAAGAAGCAATGTAACTATAGTGCATTTTAATCCAGAGCACCAATCTGTGTTATCTGACTGCTGTGTTGTGACCTGTGCTGCACCTCCATCAGTTCACACATGCTACTAGTGTTTGGAAATGTGCAGCAGTTTGTCTGCTGGCTCTTGATGGAAGACGGGAGGACACTGATTCAGGCTGAGTTAGTTTTCCCTCATGTGTGACGGAACTAGGTGGCTCCAGGCCTTACTGTTTGCTCTGAGTTGTAGAGTAACTGCTCTGAGGTCAATGCTCACACTCATTACTGCTGTCTGTGTAAGCAGAGCCAACACCAAGGATGGATAAGTTCAAACCTTCTGTGAGATAGTTTCAGTAGATTTAGTGCTTTTAGACATTGTAGGGGTCTAAATAAAAGAAAACATTATCTTTATTTGTCTGTCAACTATGAAAATATTTAAAAATTCTCAGGAAAACCAGTGTTATCCTCCATACTATGAGGGAATAGTCAAATTTCTGCCACTTGAGGCATGGATGCATACATGTAGAGAATTCTCCACAGTGCATGAGGAAACACCCAGCTAACTTCCCAAAGTGTCAAACCACAGTTTGAGACTAAATTTAAATGCCTTTGCCGAAACCCAAACCACTGCTCTTCCATTAATTGGCCACAGAGGATTTAGAGTTTGATGTTATCCGACCACAGAGCTCAATCCCTGCACATAATGAAGATGTACTCCGTGACATATTCAAAACAACACTACAACATATCGTGTGAAGCTAAGGTTTTAAAAAGCAACCATTCCCTTATGGAGGTAATTGTTTCCTAGAAGTTTTTACAGTTGAATCTCCCTTTGGATTTTAGAATAGGACTGCAGAAAAGCATTGTCAGTGTTTCAGATCATTTTAAAAAATACATCATACAACAGTGGGTTTACTCTGAGTATCCAGGACTTATGAGTTAGATGCTGGGAATACTAAATATAGCTCCACTTACTGGCTTTTCCTGAGATTTCAGCCAACACAGGAGGGAATTCTTAAAAAAGCTATGAATTATATTATAACAGCTACTGAGCTCACATGTCATCCCATCATCTGTGTGGTTAATACAATATAATTGAAAGCTAAGGGAAAGGTTACCGAGTGGACCTTTATTTAGGAGGTTTTCTAAAATGTATTCTAACTCACAGGACAGTTACAATCTACCCAGGCCAAAAAGCCAAATAAAGAGTGTTGGTGAGAAAAGTCACATTGTTGTTAAAGCAACTGACCATGATCTTATTGTTTTATATTAAAAGTACTAGGAAAAGCTTGCTCTATACTACTTCACAAGAACTATACGTAGATAAAGCAATCTGGATAAATACACACGTCTGCTGCCATACTGCGGCAGGTTCTCATCATTTCAAATTGTAGGAAATGTCAGTGCTTCTTTTGGATATTCTAATAAAAGAAATTCCAAAACCAAGCAAGTTGGCATAACAATTCAAAACATTTTACTTTACAGAATGTTCTGAAATTGTTACAAAGGTGATCCTGCTCCTCAAGCAGTCCTCATCTACTGTTGATACTCATAGATATCTGCATAAGTATCTATGATTTATGATTTCACTATCAGGAAAGAAAAAACACTTTACACTTTTGCTAAAGTAGTATGACAGCAGGAAGAGGTCATGTGTTGGTCACAGTCAGCTGTATTTCTGTATGTGTTGTTAAGTAGTGCTAAATTTAAAGGGGTTGCTGCAGGGTTATTACATGAGAACTTCTCTGTTGTGACTTTCAAAGTGAAAGATGTAAAAATACTAAAGCTTTACAAGAATTTGTAGGTTTGGGTTGTCTCCAGGCTTCTGCGTGTCTAAATAATAGGATTCAACCAGCACTTGTGTGGAATTACACATTTCACTACTATGAATCTGCTGAATTTTTGTGAATAATTTGACTTAAAATTTAACAAAATATTTTACCAGAAAGCAGAATTGTGAAGCCAGTCTGAATTTTAGTGTGTTGCTATGTGTTTTTTTTATTTTATTAAGTCTTATAAATGTTCTCAACAAAAGTCTGTACTAATAAAATATATATCCAAATCTAAAAAAAAAGAGCCATTTTACAGAGTCTTTAAAAGAATGTAGGAATATCATATTATAGAAATTTTATCACTAAAAACAATTTGGCATAAAATCCCCTGTTCCTTATTTGATCAAGTATCCTGTAGCATTCATTTATATCTGGCATAAGCACCAATCAGCTGGAAAGTTGAAAATTCCATGTTGTGATGTTTTGGAATTAACCTGTCCTACTGAGCAATATGGCCGCCCTGTGACTGCATCGCTGCATCAAGAATGCAAGCAGCGAAATATGTATCATTGTTTTCCCTGTGATGTTTTTTTCTCATATATTGTGCCATTTAACATTGTTCTTCCTTTAAAACAAGTTAGTTGGAAACAACAGTCAGTTGAAGGTAGCATTTTTCAACCAACTCTTGTAAATAACATTAGCTTTGTTAGCTAGCAATCGACATATTATAAAATCTGCTAGCAACATCTCAAGACAACTAAATCAAGCAGCAGAACAGAGTAGCCTGCTTTTATCTACTACCAAGTGAAATCAAGAACCCAATCTTAGGTTGAGGCTTGAGCTGTCTTTCTTTTTTTCTTTTTGGCTGCAGTACTTAGACCAAAAGTCTAGTTTTCAAAAGTGAAAACTAGACTTTAGTCAAAATACAAGTACTGAACCCAAGTCTCCTGGGTTAAAGTTACCTAATTTTTGCCACCACCACCTCTCCTACTTTCTTTATGTGGGGAGGGATCTTTTTTTTCTTTTCTTTTCATTTTCTCTTAGAGCGCATCTGCTGAAAGCAGTACAAAAAAAAAGGAAATGATGCTAAAGAGATGTGGGCTAAAAAACAAAGCAATTCAATTCAATTCAATTCAATTTTATTTGTACAGCGCCAAATCACAACAACAGTCGCCTCAAGGCGCTTTATATTTTAGGGTAAAGACCCTACAATATTAGACAGAAAAGACAGAAAACCCCAACAATCAGACGACCCCCTATGAGCAAGCACTTGGCAACAGTGGGAAGGAAAAACTCCCTTTTAACAGGAAGAAACCTCCGGCAGAACCAGGCTCAGGGAGGGGCAGCCATCTGCCGCGACCGGTTGGGGATGAGGGGAAACAGAAGAGAGCAGAGGGAGACAGGACAAAAAGGCACACCTATAGGAGAGAGACAGGGTTAATAATAGCTAATGATTAAATAATAGCTAATGATTACAAAGCAATGAGCAGAAAGATGCTTCAAGCCTCTGGAAAGGAGAGGAGCTCCAGACTAGGCTGGTAATTATCTATGAGCAAAATATTGCAAATAATAATTGTTCATGCATTCATGCTTTCTTACAAGAACACAAAATACACAGGAAGGTAAATTGCAAGATGACTGTGTACCACATTAGGGCAGCACCACCTTCGACACAAACTTGAGAAAACTTAAAGAGTGATAAAACATTCTGTCCAAATACTCAACAAGGCATGATGTTCACAAAAGTCCATCCAAATATGTGCTAACGTTTTCTTGTGCAACATACTGGAGGTCAGCCACGAACAATAATACAGTGGAGGCCTGAGGAGGGGAGCTGAGACAGAAATCTCCACCTCGTCTGTGACGCACTGCAGGCACTTAAGGCTCAAGATTGGCCAGGAGAAGTAAAAATGACCAATGAGTGATTAGAAATGAAGCTATATTTGAGAGTGGGGAGGGGACTGACACTGCATCCAGCTAATAAGAAAGCAGGCTCAGCTTCCACCATTTTGACAGTAGAAGAAAGAAGGCAACAGAAATGTGGTGGGATGCTTGGCTAGACACCCCTCCACCCAACCTTCCCACCTCGTGCCAGTTACAAAAGATTTGCCAGGGAAAGAGAAGGCCACACACCCACCACTGTTAACATGACACCCCACCCCCCCACTCATTCAAACACCGCACCAACAGCAGCTACACCTCAAATTAGTAAAATCGAAGCATCACTTTTGGTGCCAGACATGCAGCCGAAAGCACACATTATAATCAAGGAACACAAGTAACTTAGATTTCTAGCACTTTGGGTATGTAGTTTATGTATGATACGGTGGACTCACATTCTGAAAATAGTCTGATCCCAGAGCCCTAAAGCAGCAGTGTGACCTGTTTTTCAACTCTGGATGATATAACACTGAATGGTGACATAAAACATTTACACACAGAGTTACAAACACGACCACAGAAAGTTTAGGAGTTTAGGCTGTGACTGATGTCTAATATTTCAGATTTGATAATAATAACAATATTAATAATATTAATAACACTGATACACTCTCACACCTTGTTCCAATAATAACTACTTTTACATATTTATGTTTTATAAAAAATATTATTATTATTTTGCTGCTGTAACAAAATACTTTATATATAAAGATTAAAATATGGATATATAAAGTATTTCTTATCTTATCTCCTCTGAAAAATATGTATCTCCACATCAAGAACATTTCCTTATCTTTTCGTTTTGTAACACTTTTGAGAAAATGGAAGAAGTTGTTAAATTAGTTACTAAGCTTCAGTAGATGTAGTTGACATTTCTTTATCCACAAAGGAAACAACAGTTTATTTGAAACATTCCAAATCAACTGATTTAAAGATTGATGTTTTTTGCTTGATGATGAATTCTGTGAAATGAGCAGACTAATAATTGGAATCTTTCCAGTGTCTCAAAATGTAGCATTTCTGACAAAGGGAGACTATTTCTTTAGAACCAGATACACATAAATATAACTGTGTGCAGGTTGGGCTGGGGGTGCACATTAGAAGCTGAATGAAAGTTATATGTTCTGGGGAGTAATATATGCTGTTGCAAAAGAATTCACAGAACAAGAGTTGAATGCTGGTGTCTGTCTCCCATCCAGTGATCCCCAAATGGAAGTCATATTTCCCAGTCCAACACTGGTGTCAGACTGACTGCAGCTGAAACCTCCTTCTGCTCCAACCACGTGACAGTGGGAGTGCATGGAGGTTCGATTCCCTTCCAAGAAGCCCAGCTCAAATCTGCTGCTATAAAGAAAAAAAAAACTTAAGTTCTTTGATTGTAGCAGATAGAGCACTGCAGAGGTGCTGCATGAGTGTGGCACAGTGAGGACTGAAGGAGAGGAGACTGAAGGAGCACAAAGGTCAAGCTAAGCAGAGAGCAGGACAGGAGGTAAGAAGCACACCAAAATAAGCAGATTTTATCTATTACAAACTGGTAATAATTTTTTTTTTTTTTTTACAATTCATTCTGGTGCATTTGTGCCAAAGTAAAGCCTGTCAAAAAGGAAAAATATACTTATTTTAGTACTTGAGCATGAAACTGCATTTTCTGATTCAAAAGCTGTTTATTAAAAAAACATTTAACCTCTGCAAGTTTTTCACCTACCTTCCCACGCAGGCTTTGGCCTTATGAGCATGTCTAACATGCATGTAAATATTTTTCATTCTTTGATATTGTTAGGACTGGACTACACGAGGACCGCATTTCTCCGGAAAGTACAAAATGCCGACTTTACGGGGTCTGAAAGGGTTCAGACTTTAATATAATTGCTTTCTGGCTAATTGAACTGATTGTCTAATTGGCTCTGACACAATAAGGGCGTTTACTGAGATAAATGCAGCCACATCATAATGAAGGCTTTTGCAGAGTTTCTGTGGTGTGGACAGACATCAGTGCACTCAGCCAAACACTCCTCGGGCGTTTCTTTTACAGCTGATAGTTCAATCAGCCAGCAAATTCAATGTACAATGTAAAAAATAAGAAAATAATGAAATAGAAATGTGTTTGTTTGGGATTAAATTGAGCATAGAATGTGGTGTTTAGAGTGTGAGTGAAGCAGGGTGAGAATGTGTGTATAGTTAATAGTTTGAGGTTGGAGAATAAAGCAGCCGGCAGCAGCTCGATCTCCACTTTTCAGCAGTTGGAGAAAGTCGCAGTTGAGCGTCTGTCAGCAGCGCTATCAGGCTGCTTGGAAAGGCAGCGGAGCAGAGCTGCAAACACACACATAGCTGAATGACAAACGGAGGCCGTTCATTCGCTCATGTCACCAACCAGATATATAAGTCACGCTGGCATCTGATTTATAGACGCGCTGCACATTCATGCTTCATTTACTGCAAAACCACAGCGTATATTTCACCTGCAAATACAGCGCGGCCTCCGGGTCAGTCATCCACCACCGAGTGTGCAGAATGATGGCTGCTGCCGGGTTATTACTGCACACACACATGCACACAAAGAAAAGTCCCACAATACTACCCTATTTTCCCAAAAGATTATTTTCAAGTGATTTTACATTCAGATCTTTATTAGGTTTGAAGGATCATTTAAACGCATCTACTGCGTAACCGTTCGCGTTTTTTCAGTGTTAACTTAAAAAAAGGAGAATATGTTAACAAACGTCTAATTTACCAGGTTTTTATTTTCTTTAATTCATAATATTATTTAAGTATGATCTACTTGTGATCTGGATAAAACATTCAAGGTATCTATTGAATGTATAAATTAATAAGCTAATTACAATAAATAGTTAAAATATTATAAATAATCCAAGATTCCAAATATGTTACCGTTGGTTTGGGCCAATACATATATGCTCACTGCAGCTGACATATTAATAACAATGTCTGCAGTGCCAAAGGAAGTGTGAACGCTTCATTTAAACCCCTGTGAGGCCGTTTATTGTACCGGGACCCTGACACTGTGTTTCTGCCGAGCACGGGTCGGTATTTTTAATGTGAGATTACATTTTATTTCTTAAATTGTGCATGTTACAAGGCTATGTATTTATGGTTAGAGGGACTAATTATTCTATATTTCATGTTAACTGGGATTATTTCG
This sequence comes from Paratilapia polleni, assembly GCA_015106735.1. Lineage (NCBI taxonomy): Eukaryota > Metazoa > Chordata > Actinopteri > Cichliformes > Cichlidae > Paratilapia > Paratilapia polleni. Next base: position 10,928 of record VUQI01022463.1, read on the forward strand.
TGGCTTCAATTGCCTTTTCAGGGGTAGAACATTTCCTTTGGTGGAGAACAGTGGTTTGGGGCTACCCTGGTTCATGAGGTGGTTTACCTTGGAGGTGGAATCATCGCTTCCCGAGGCGTGTAAAGGCTGGGGTTATCTTCTTGAGTATTTTATGAATATCGTCTTGATCATTGGTTGCTGTACTTGGTTTTCCATTTAAGCTCCACTTTAAACAGAGAGCACTGTGTCAGCATAGGTTCAGATGAACTCCTTGCGGCCTGGTGATCTGATGCAGTGATGTGGAGAGGGTTCACCTCACAGCTGCTTGATACTGATACAGTAATTACCAAATAATTACCAGACATGTATCCAGATGGAAGCTCAAATAATAATGCACACTGTATGCTGACGTTGGACTTTGAATTATAGTTGGTGGTGTGGGAGTAGATACCAAGGCTCAGAGGAGGGCACCGTCCGCTTGAGAACCACTTCTTCCCCGTCATAGTTTTAGGGCTAACCCGGTGAGAGAAGCAGTTGGAAACAAATCACTTTCTCCCTGCTGCTTTCACACATCAAGGGGGGCTGAGCAACTGTGTATATCCCTCTTGTAGCAATGCTGAGTGTGCGTGCGTGTGTGTGTGCGTATGTGTGTATGATTCCAAGAAAACACCCCACTGAGTTCCCCCCGCAGAGCTCAAAGAGCGCACTGCACAGGCGCAGAACGCAGCTCGTCGCTGGACAAGCTGAAAGGCACTAAGGCAGCCGAACCGACCGGCACTTCCCAGCGGACAGCCACCGCTGCTGCAGCTGCCACGATCCCGCTCGAGAGCAGGCAGTTTTCTTATAGAAGCACGTGCAGCCGCTGCGGGAACGGGAGGCAACCCGCTGTTTGCAGGCCGAGGACCGAGCTGCGGTGCGCGGAGATGGATTTAAGCAGATGATAGCTGACTGCATGAGGTACAGTGGAGACGCGTCCGCGCTGCTGATTATCTGCTGATGATCTGCTTGCTTGTAAATTGTCTGTTTCAGGCGGGTGTATTAAAGAGAGCAGAGGAAGACTGTATAATCCAGAGTGTGATGCTCTGTGGGGGGAATCAGCTGCGATAATTAACCTACTGTACTCCCTCTGCAGAGCAATCTGATAGGGAAGCTCTGAAACTGACAGGCACAGGCAGGGAGACGGTGGAGAGAGAGAGATGAATAAGAAGAAGTGGACTGACGGTGTCCCTCTTTTAATGTTGGCTACACTGTTTATTTCTATTTATTTATTTGTTTTTAATGATTTTTATTTTGTTGCATAATATTATTATATATAGTATAATATATATATAATATTATATATTATAATATTAGATTGATCATTATCATTATTATTATTATTATTATTATTATTACTACTACTACTACCTTATAAATATTGAAAAAATGTATACGCAATTTTCACATTTTATTTACAAATATTGGCATGGGCTTGGACGTTACCACACACCAGCTTAAAAGTACTTAATTAATGATATTGTTATTTTAAATATTATTTAAAATTTATGTTTCACTTCTATATATTTTAAAATATTTGTATTTAATGGAGGATGGTTTGAACGCTTTTCGTGTTCACTTTTTTAATTGTCCTAAAATAGCATTAGGACACTGAGTAGTTTCTTCTGTGGAGCAGGACTGGAAACCCAGCTTTAATAAGTTTCTATGACACTGGTCATTGGTTTTTAACACTGTTTAAAAAAAATTGCGTTGTTAGATAAAAGCCAGACATTTGCTTTATTTATTTATTTATTTCTATACAACTATATTTGGTTATTTTATTTTGAAGGATTTTTTGGGGTATGCTGCAGCACGTTTGCAGTGAGGTTTTAATGCTGTCAAACTGTACAGCTAATTAGAGGCGGTGGAAAGGTGTATTTTTACATGCTTTCTTTACATATTTATGAACTAATATTGTTTGTTATTCAGAACTATGCCTTCACTATTGATGCTCAGGCCTTTATGCGTCAGAGCTGCTGACACAAAATGGCGGCAGAGTGAAATGCATTACATCTGTCTCACACAGTTAGCACGCCTCACTTCTTACACCCAACACACACATTTTGTTCTTAGCCTCTCAGGCTTTTGGCATTTGTTATTTAAAAATGCATTCTTTCTGCAGAGCTCTGGAAAATATTTGACCTACGGGCCTACTGATGGTGGTTATACCATGGGCACTATGGAAGAGGGGAATGACACTCACAGAATCCGGAATTAAAATGTATAAGAGAATTCCACAACAGCACAGGCGGTGATAGAAGTATTTCCCATGGGAAAAGAAAAATTAAAACCTTATTTTGTGGCAAATCTTTTAAGCATTTTTTAAATCAGATTTGACTTGTGGTTCTATACATGCAGTTTTAATGTCCCAGTGAACATTGAAATGAAGAATAACTTCAAAATAATTGCCCATTTAAGTCCCTCGAGGTATTTTAAGATAGCTGCCAAGTTGTGAGATTTGCTTCTATAAGGACTTTGGTCCCATGTGAATTTCACTACCTGCAAGAGAAGTAAAAGTGAAACTTTACAGTCAAATGAGCAGCTGTATTTTGTCTGTAGTTTTCACTGATTCTTCAGATTTATCCCCTGGATTTTGCTGGATTTTCATTGTAAAACATTGGCAGCACTGTTTATCACTGCTGCACAGGCTTCTTTGTCTTGAAGTGCACCATAATATTTTCTAAGCAGATTCATTTAAAGCAAACAGTTCTTCCTGTATAGGCAGCAGGCACAAACCAGACTGTCTTTAGGTTTTTACACAGTTAAATAGAACCATTAGATGCTGAAAATATAACTCGGTGATGCCAGGGACTTGTTTTTATTCATTTACTTTTGCAGTGTTGACATCTATCAGTATGTTATAGCGTGTAGAGATATTTGCTCTGAATAGTTTTCAGATTGGATGCCCTGTGTGACAGAAACAGAAACAGGCTCATGCTTGTGCTTTTGGCTTGTGCTCCTCAGTTAAACAGGACTAGTGAAAGGCCCAGATTCATGCTGTAAAAAAGGCTCTGGAGCAGTTTCTCTGTCAGCTCTTATCTTTATTAGCTTTCACAAATGTCTCCATCAGTTTACACTGGACGCCGCCTCTCCACTTTCATGGCTGAGAGTGGTATCTCTATGTTTACAGGCCCACATCCACAGCTTGCAACCCTGAGGCAAGGAGATGGCTGCAACAGGTTTCACACTGGCATACTTTGAGCAGCTTTTGCCTTAGTGTTTAATATAACTACTGAACACTACAGAGTTAGAGGAGCAACTAAAGTCAGAACCTAAAGTCAATCTGATTTACAGCCATTTAAATGATGATCTGGAAGCTAAATTGTAGTCAGAAAATGTCACTTTAGAGTCTAACTTTGTGGAACAAAACAGAAGTTTGAATGATATAAAGGTATTTGAAGCAGAACTAATTGAATCTATTGTCAGTAGTTCCAGCCTTACATTACCTAGCACACAGAAACCAGTGTTTGCAGTCTGCAGTTGGATGATGCATCGAGGCTCCGAGGCAGGCATGAAGCTCGCAGCAGTGGCAGGAAAAGAAGCAGATACAGATGAGGAGCTTAAGAAGTAGTGTGAAAGGCAATCTGCAGTGACTCTGTAGGTGTGACAGACAGGGTGAAATATGACCATTGACATAATGACAAGAGTGAATCCATCACCCATTTTTAACTGTGTATTACTTTGACTTTTTTGTTTTTTCATTGGCTTTGGTCCTTTCCTGTTAACAATTCTTATCCTTGCCTGTGTTCCATATTTAAATTAGGATTTGCCTTTCAGAGCTGCACTCTCAGCTGCATTTTTACTACAGCTATGTTCACTGTACAATGTGTCAGTGTGATTTGCTGCTGAGGCTTTGACCCAGAGTCTCATCCACAAATCTTAAATAAAATCTGAGCTTGCTGACTGGCTGTCATGGAGTTAAACATACAAACTGTATGGGCTGAGGTTCACACGAGATGATCATCAGGTGCTGGCATTCTCTGGATTAATGGATGAGATGGTGCAGTAAATTTCACAGAGGATTTTGTGACTTTCAGTTAATAGAAAGAAGTTTGCCACATTGCTTGATGTGTGTGGACATGAAAGGTTTGGCTTAAAATTGACCAAAGTGGTTGTTTATTATTTACATCTATTTAAATAAAAGCAAACAGCATACAAGGAGAGCAGCAGATTAAGAGTGTAAACAGTAATATTTAAACCTTGTTGCCTTGTGCCACTTGAATATTTTCACGTATTTTCATCATTTTTTTTCTGTTTCTACACCCAGTATTAAACCACTACTTGGCTCAGATTAACACAAGTTTTTTTCCACTGTAGGTAACTTTGCCAAAATTTGTCACCAACAACAGCCAGTGGTACCTGGACACCCAGTCCAATCCAAACCAATGACTTGGTTTCCACTAGAGAAATATAAATACTAGTATTACAAACACATGGTGATGCAGCTGAGCCAAGAAAAAATAATTAATTGGATTTTTATGGCATCCATTTTTTTTTTTTTTTAATTCTTCAATTTAGTCTAGTAATGCCATTCAAATGGAAAAGCTTTTATGGGCAAAATGTATGTGGCTTGTAGTGGAAAATGGATTTTATATTTAAACAACTTAGCTGGAGGTCTTCATTTCAGAGAGGGGAACGTTTTTATATACTACAATTAAATCTTAGATATTCACATTTACATTCAAAAGCCTATTGAAAATATGTAAGATTATGGCCTGCAAATGCAGGGCTGCAAAATTAATTTTTGATCTGTACATTACTCACACTGACATGTCATATCTGTTACATTCATGTAAAAAATGTGTAGGAATAAAGGCAGAATTAACTGCTGGTTTCTAGATTTACTATGGTTGAATAGAAGGAATGTTTGTTAACACAATTAGCTGAGTTTTACTTCAGATAAAATCTTAATTTAAAATAGCTATAAAATTCTGTTACTTATTGAAAAACACAAAAAAGCATAGAAATTAAGTGGATATAAAATTACCTTTTAACATTAATTGTTACATAGTAAAAATTATTAGAGATTAATGAAGAATTTGGAAATTAGAGATTCACAGTATGTATCAGTATGACTGACGCAAGGCCATCAGCGCCTCACAGTCATAGAAGGAGGGTATAGTATAAGCTGTATACTGTAAATGTAATTTGGGCAGAACTGATGGTATATGGTACATTTCTGAGTCTACATTACATCTGGAAAGTGTCCCATGCCAGGTTTGATGCACATTGGCAATTCCTCTCTGCTTTCACTGGTGCTCACTGATAAGTCTGACAACTAGGTATTTTTCTAATCCTGCAGAGATGCTTCAGGAGAAGGCTTCAGCTGTGACGGATGAACGTGTGAGCCGGGTCCAGACCGGCGGGGAGACGGATCTGCTTCCAGACCAGTCGCGACTGGGTCTGTCCACAGCTCCCACCGTTCCCAATTCCAGTGAGCCTGACCAGGTACACGTGGAGGGCGTTTCATGGACGGACTGTTAAATAAAAACACTTTTCATTAGGCAGATTTTATTACTTGCTCTGCATTATGTTTATATGCAAATATTTTACATTTATTTTGTCTTGGATGGTCTGAATTGTGTTGATTGTAACTGTGATTCCTCTATCAGAACATTGAGAACATTAAGGTCGTCCTTCACGAGAGAGAGCTGTGGAAGAAGTTCCATGAGGCCGGCACAGAGATGATCATTACTAAAGCGGGGAGGTTAGTAGAGCATGTTACTGAAGCACTATAAAAAAATGTATGTTTTACAAATTAAAAGAGAAGTGTGTTTGTGTGTGCTTGCATGGGGCATGTGGTACCGCTATCTAGTATTTCTATTATTAAAAACAGAGTAAACATACTGCTGTAAAATGCTTACAAAGAACTACATTCAGAATTTAATCTACGAAAATCTACAATTTGCACATCATGGCCTCATTGTGTTTTTTTTTTCTGTCTCTTGTATTATTGCATTTTAATACAAACACATTTTTTGTCACACATGGAATGGAGTGGAAGAAGTAGTATCACATAGGTGCCTCAAAAGTTTTTCCTAAAAACAGTAGAACACATTTTCTATGACTCTTAATGATGAATCATAGTTACATTAAGAATATATTGCAGGATTCATGCTGGAGTTTATGAATCATAAATACTTACGTAGTGGCTTGAAAAAGTCTTTCCTGAAAGAAAACAGTTTCCCTGGATTTTCACCAAGGTGTCAACAGAAACCTGGAAGCAGTTGAGCTTTTTGTTAGCCATACAATATATTAAAATGTACTGATGTTCTTGTGAAAACATGCAATGTTTTGTGGAAAATTGCAAGGAAAGTGATATTCTAATGATGGATTCATTACGCAAAATCAGTTTCATACCTTTCTGGGATCATCTGTTTAGACAGCTAATAGTAACATATAGCAGTTATAATTTTGTCTTTCAGGAAGAGACAGAAAGTTCCTGCTGCAGTGACTGTATAATTGAAAACACAAATGACTGCTCAGCTTGTTGGATTTAATGCGACCTGAGGATTAGATAGTGAGGCCGTTGGACATTAACCAGAGAATGAGTACACTCTCAAATCGACCTCCGCCTCTCATTCCTCATGGGATGTTTTTTTTCCAGCAAAAAATGTAAAAGGTCACCACATTTTTTCCTTAATGCTGCATAACCATAAGAGATGGGCTTTCCCTTGTCCAGCTGATAAAGTGGGCTCTGAATCCTTAAAGCCCTTTGAAGGGTTGTGCAGTGGTGTAGCTGTGCAGCTGTGCTGGAAGACTCATCTGGGTTTACCTGCAGTCAGCCTGCAGCAGACACACTGAAGGTCACTGAAAAACTGGCCTCATCGTTGACAAGCAACAACTCTGAAAATGAAAACGATATCAACAGCAGACTGAATTATTCAGGCATGTTATGAATAGTGCATGTAGAACTCGCTATGTCATCATGGCAGAAGATATTTTAGTGATGCTGTAGCGAGAAGCATTTCGTAGTAGACCAGTGAAACATAGTAGAACATTGTATTCAATGTGTAGTTTGAACAGACAATAAGAAAACATCCAAGAAAGGAAACCAGGCATTGCTGCACTTTCTGAAAAACACAGTCTGTTTGATTTTTTAATTCTCTTAAATATATAACTCAGCATAACAGTGACAGATTTGTCTAGTAATTTGAGCCAGAAATTAATTATAAAATAGAAGACATTTTCATTAGACTTATTCATTACATTTATTGAGGTTATAAACACATGTAGATAAATAAATATAGAAGAAATAGAAGAAGAAATTAAGCATGTTACAGCTTAGACACCATTAATACCATGTACAACAAGTACATGTACAACAAACAATATAAGAGTCAGTGATTAATTATTGATAATTATTGAAATAGTTATAAGTTATGAGTAAATCTGAGACACATACACCATTCTTTTTCTATTTCTTATTCATAAGGGTAAGTGCAGCTTCAAAGAGTAGCCAGCATGACTGTAAGCGCCCAATGATGATGCTAAAAAAGTGACTTATAGGAAGTACAGTCTTTACCATCTTGGTTAGCCATGTTAGCATGCTAATGTTAACAAGCACTAAATAATAAGTTGAGGCAAGTTTGAAAGGGCTGTGCAGGTATTTGGTTGTAAAGCAAACTACTGGACAAACTAAGATGTGGTTCTGAAAGTAAGACCTGTATTGTCATCCTGGGTGATCTGATGTCATCCAGAGGAGGATATGGATTTCTGTAGAGCCTGCTAAATTTCACGGTAATCCATCCAAAAGCTGTCCAGATAGATTGGTTGGACCAAAGGTGTATACAAACCCAAGTGTGTCCCAAAGAATTAGAAAATGAATATTTTATATATATTGCATGTCTCATAACAGTTACATAGTATACTTTGTTTTATTCATGAAAGTGGCTCCTTACATTTTTCGTCATACAACATGATAAAAAAAATAAAAAGTATGAAACGAGTAAACATTCCTTGTATGAGATGAAAAGCAAACACAGTGACTTTTGTTACTAAATCATTCAATCAAAGCATGAGACATATCTTTTTATACAAAACATAAACATTTCTTCACTGCTGGAAAGATCTGGACATTCTTAGTAGTTTTTTATAAATGTTTTTTCATATAGATTAAGTAAGAGCACCGGTCCTTTCCTTCCTCTCAACTGTAATGATAATTATTACATTCTTTAAACATTACTATATGTACATTAAACATGTCTAAAATTTCCTTGGTCAGGTGTTCAGATGTTTTCTAATTGCTGCAGCAGCTCAGTTACGATTTTTATTGAACAAACCAACAATCTTAAAGCATATACTGCATGTTGGTCTTGTAACAATACTGAAAATACTTCAACTATAAATACAGACCTCATATGACAACTTCCACAAAATCCTGACGTTGACCTGATTGGCATGAGCAAGCAAAAGAAAGACTGCAAGATGTTCCACTATTTCCTTGGTAGCCAGTTCATACGTGGCACTTCAGTCACATGGGTTGTTTACACTCTTGTGATTGGCTGGTAATCTTGTCAAATCAAGACAGAATTTCTGACTTAATCTGACACAATGATCATGTTATCAGACAGAAATACTGTGCAGTCTGAACAAGTCAGCTAGGTGAATTAAGGAGTCTCCAAAGAACAGAAGGTTGGCGTTTCCCAGTCAAAGTGGGTGTTGCTCAACTTTTAGATGTAGTTTGCTGGAATCACTTACATTGCCCCAGCACTTACCCTAACCCAACCAAATGTAAATCTTATCTGGTATATAAACATATATTATTTTTAAGATAAGAGTGAACCCCTCCCTGAGCCTGGTTCTGCCAGAGGTTTCTTCCTGTTAAAAGGGAGTTTTTTCTTCCCACTGTCGCCAAGTGTGTGCTCATAGGGGGTCATCTGACTGTTGGGGTTTTCTCTCTAATATAAAGCACCTTCAGGAGACTGTTGTTGTGATTTGACACTATATAAATAAAATTGAATTGAATTGAATTGAACCAAAAATCTACTGGTGTCATGGCTGGTTTCTAAAATTCTACTATCATTTGTCATGCATAAAATAAAATGGTTCTCATTTTCTATGTTTGAATGGTCATTTCAAAAGAACCTCCAGTATAAAGTACAGTTCAGGGTGCACTTTATACTGGGTAATCCCTGAATTTGTGTCTGTAGGTTTGACTATTATTCACATTGATTCAGATGACATAACTAGTTCAGTTTTGATGGAGTTAGAACAACTCAACAAAAGACAGAACTTTAGAACCTTTTAGCTGGATATCCCTGTAAACAGCAGTCTGCTTGTGACTCCACAGGCTTCAAGTTAGAGATGGTTTTGTAAAGATTATGTTTTGGCTTTATTGAAACCTGGTAAGAGACATAAACTGCATGACTAGAACAACTGACAGTTTCAAATAAACTGAACTATATAAATATATAAAGCGCCTTGAGGCGACTGTTGTTGTGATTTGGCGCTATATAAATAAAATTGAATTGAATTGAACTAAGTAACAAATAATCCCTTTAAAATGGGAACATGACCTATAAAGATGACAGACTAAAGTGCAATAATACATAAAGCTGAGACCTTAAATACAAAAGCCCAAATACAGAAAAAAATAAAATAAAAAGAGGGGTTAAGGTAATGTTTTTTAGTGTGTCATTGTTTTTATGCATAAAACTAAAAAGTTAAAGGTCATGAGCTAATATGGAGTTGAGTCATGGCTTCACTGAAGGGGCACCATGGATCTGCAGAATGTTAATGTGACCAGAAACCCTGTGATGGTTAGGGATGAAAAGACATTTTATATCAAAATGTGAAGTGTGTATCATTTTAAACATTACACAATGAACAGACTGTCAGTTTAAACTGCGGACAGTCAGGATTACTCTAGTTTTGTTCCACAATGGTGCAAAGTACAGATGTATAAGGTATCCTAAAGACACCTAGTTTATACAGTCAGGTTTCATTTATAGGGTCATAAAATGCTGGACACATCATATGGAAAATTATTTCAAACGTAAAAAATAAAAGTGAAAAGTAAACAGTAAAAGGCGTGCTGCAGCAAAAAATGAAGGGTGCCCTGGTTTTAAAAAGGTTGAAATCTACTGGTGTAAAATGTGAAGAAGGTCAGTGCAGAGGTGGCAGGGGAGTCAGAACAGATGCAGAAAAAAACATGCCGTCACCCAAAGGATCCCATATTTCCTAAACACTCGGACATGAAGCGAGCTCAGCCCTCTTGCAAGCAGCACCAAGCTGAGCCTAGAAGACTTGTTATGGTGAGTGTCATTGTCCAGGCGTAATCCTCCCTCTTCAAAGCACCCAGCGGAGCTCTTCCCTCACTCTCCCTCTTTGTACACAGCCCGTCAAGAGAGCAGGGGCAGGTTGATAAGAGGAACCCGGCGCCCACAACAGGCCCGAGTCTTCTAGGTTGTAGCGCTTCATCATCTGCACCCCACCCCCTCACCCTCAACACTTCTTTTGATCTGGTGGTACTGCAGATTCCCAGAGAGGGAATGGATCACTGGAGGGCCTAAACATGTGGGATTGTTAAGAGAAACAGCTGGCTGGGCACAGAAACACACACACCCTGACACTGATATCATACACACACTCACTGAGTTCCATTTCTCATGCTCCCCTTAAACTCACTCACTTAGTCACACTGCTATATGTATATGTATGCCTTCATGTTGTCTGGCTTTGAAAACTAGTTATCCTGGGTTGCATTATTTATGCATTTTAATGCATGAGACTAAGTATAGGGGTGGGATATTGATATGTCAGCACACTATAATGCATCACTTCATGTTGTGATACCTTGTTGACGCACTGGCACCAAATATGAATATTTTGGTAGCACTTCATAATGCAACCAGTGACTTATGGTGTGATTTCCCAACATTTACATGTAAATCTTTTCTGAAAATAGGGTTGTAATTTTAAGTACTTAAAAATATTTACCTAATGGTATTTACTGATGTTGGTAGAGTAGAACAAGGGAGTAGCAATTGGCAATTTTAAAGTAAAGGACATACAACTTGTAGTGCAAATATTTTTTTTAACTAAAGAGCATAATTTTTGTAACTTTTATGTGTACATATATATATATATATATATATATATATTTTTTTTTTTTTTCCCCCCAGCTAATCAGAGAGCAAATTAACTCAATAGATACATTAATATTGAATAATGATATCACTATCATATCCATATTTCCACTTTTTGACTTTTATTTCTTCTTCTTAGTGATACAGATATTGTGATGTCTTGTAGAAAAATGCTGTGTAATGAGCAAGAATTACTGTATTGTGATATAAATGTTACTGTGAGCAAGCATCACTATCATATTAAGTTACTTTGTGGTTCCCCCCCTCTAGTTTTCACGTTAGTTATCTTACCCAGACTTGTTTCATATCTCTCACTTACTGATTGCACTTTTGCTAATTTCACAAGAATAAAAACTTCCCATTACATTTCAGTCTGCCACTTTTTAGTGCTGCGACGTTTGATTCAAGTTCCAAATTACTGCTCATTTAGTCTGTACCAATTTGTTCAAATTCAAAATTTCACTGCACTGTGCATCTAATCAATTGCTTTTCCATATGCCCTCTCAGTAAAGTATGCTATTGTGTATAAATATTTTAAGCCTGAGAGGGCCCAGGTAAAAAACTTGTTGTTGGAATCCAATTGTTATCATTATTCCCCATACGTACAGAAACCGTCCAGCACTTTAGAACTGAAATGATTAGTTGACTGATTAGTCTGTCTGTTGACAAAAAAATGAACTGGCCACAATTCCCTGATAACAACTTCAGTATGCTGTTTGTTTTTTGCTTTTTTTAAGAAAAATAATTTTTTGAAGACATTTTATACACTGAATAATCAATTTATAATGAGGAAAATCACTAAGAGGTGGTGAACAGAACTTCTGTGTTTAAACAGTATGTTGTTATTCAAAGTTTTCTCTGTTTTTTGACATGTAATTAAAGAGAAATAAATTTGATAAAACACAGTTTACAACAAATAAGGTCAATACAAACTACAACCATTTAGGCCCAAAAGATTACTTCATCATGAATGGGGCCACAAGATAGTTTCCCCATCAGGGACGGTAAATGGACTAGTACTTTTCTCCTCAGTTCTGAGTACTCAAAGCACTGCATACTACATGCCACATTCACCCAGTCTCTCTCTCTCACACACTCACACACACACCAGGGGCAATGTGGGGTTCAGTATCTTGCCCAAGGATACCTCAGCATGTAGACTAGGGGAACCAGGAATCGAACCACTGAAATTCCGATTAGTAGACGACCCACTCTACCTCCTGAGCCACAGCTGCCTCCAAGTGTTGACAATTTACGAATAAATTATGATAAATCAAATTTTGAAGAACCAGATAATATGGAATAAACCTGATCTTTGGTGGCCCTGAGCCTCTTGAGCAAGAAGGCGGTTTACACCAGCTCTGAGTCTTTTTTTTTTTTTTTTTTTTTTAATATATCTTT
>VUQI01022464.1:6901-23507 GCA_015106735.1 Paratilapia polleni
CAAAGCAAAATTAAATAAAAAAAAAAAGGGAAAAAAAAAAAAAAAAAAAAAAAAAAAACAAGCAAAAAGATTTTAAAAATATTTTATTTTCAAAATCAGAAATACGAAATTACAGTAATTCAGCTATTTTGTTTCAGATCACATGAGCTTTCAATGTTTGAATATTGTAAATGCCGTTTTAAACACACACTCCAGCCAGCGGGTGTCGCTACGGCACCACTTCGCTGTTTTCCAACCGACAGTCAAACAAAAGAAGAGATGAAACAAGTTCAGCTAATGGCAGTATCTAACGGGACACTTTAGAGGAATTAAACTCATTTTCATACAGTTGTTTTCTCTGACCTGCAGACATTGTGACAGCTTATAACAGAAATGTGACTCTGACTAAGGACTGAGTTCAAATCAATGTTTAAACCGTTATGTCGCATTAGCTAGCCACTTAGCTGGCTAGCTCTCGGTTGCCTGACAACGGACCGGAAGCCAAACAAACCGATAGCTGGTTAGCACCACATGCTAATTGGCTAAAGGAGGCTCCTTTTTAAAGTTTTCATTCAAACGTGAAGTTCCGTCCAGTTTCCCAGGATGGCGGAGGACGGAAGGCGCGGAGACGAGGAGGATCGCGGGCCCGGAGCGGCTCACCAGGCGTTTGTCGTGATGGAGAGTCTGCTGGAGAAGCTAAAGGTGCTCAACTATGAGGAGGAAGTTCTGACCAAACACAACATGAAGAACCTGTCCAGGTGAGAAACAGGTAGTTAGGTGATCAATTCAGCGTAAGCAGTGTCCGTTTTAGAATTTAAAGGCAGAAGAATGCAGAAAAAATAAATCAACATGTGTAACAGAAACGTTACGAAAACGGTAAAAAACACAAACATGTCTTAAAGGTAATTGACTGTTTTATTGATAAATGACCCAAAGTAGTCAGCAGATGGCTGAAGTTCACTGGAGCGCGGCTGGGACAAGAGTCAGCACCTCCAACCTTCTGGGAGTGACGGAGTTCAGGTATAAGATGGATGATTGGGGTGGCGGTGGCAGAGAGCTGTCTACATCCAGCCGTCACCTCTGGTCACGAGCTCCGAGCAGTCACCCAAAGAAGAGGGTCGAGGGTACAAGTGGAGGACGTGAGCTTCCTCTGAAAGGTGTCTGGGGTCTTTACAGTCTGCATTTCCCAATTAAAAGACCTTCATCAAACCCGACCAATCAGATTGTTTAAATGTGAAGGAAAGCGATCTTTTCACCTGCTTTCACACACCTGTCCTCTCTCTTTCTAGCAGTGATTTCTGCAGCAGGGCTGAGTCTATATTTATTTTATTCTATTTATTTTAAAACCTTTGTAAACTTACTTACTTATTTATAAAGTAAATGCATTAGTTTTTTTGTGGGCCATTAGAAGTCTGACTACTGGCTTGTTGGCCCAGTGGAGAATAAGAGTTATGTTGGAGCCACTTTTGCATCAAAAGGAGCCAGCTGAGGTGGTTTGGAGGTTTTCCAGGCACAACCATCTGGAAAGGGGGACCTGGGTACACCCAGAACCCGCTGAAGACTTTTCTCATTTCTCTAATTTGTGTCCCCCTCTCCTCCATCCTCCTGCCTGTGACCCAGAAATCAATTTCAGTACGCCATATCGGTCATATGTTGTGAATTTAATTTAAAGTGGCCCCTAAATATGAAAAGTATCATGAGCACTGTTACACCTGAGATCATAAATTACAGCTGTAACAAAACGACTTATGATGGGTCAAAGGTCATATTTAACTGACATCACTTTAAAATGAGGCTCTGAAGGGAGGATGTCTCATTGTTTTAAAGGCCCGTTGCCTCGACTCTTGTCCTCGTGACTCTTCCTCGCCTCCTTGAAGAATCAAGGGTGCACAACCTGAGACATAAGAGAAGGGGTGTATATTACTTGTAGGACCTCCCCCAGGAGGAACTGAAAAGTCTTGCTGTGCAGAAGAACATCTGGAATACCTGCTGCCACTATGACCCGACTTCAGATAAATGAAGGAGGATGGATGGATGCAACATGCTACCAGTTTTAGTCATGGGGGTTTTTATGGACTGCTCTCGTAACCTTTTAAATAGATCTATCGGTAAATAGAATGATATTTACTGTTGTTATTTATCTCTCACTTCACATTTAAATTTGACTTAATGCTCAGAAATGATGTGATGAAGAGCTGGAAGGCTTTAGAACAGGTCCGTTATTTTATTTAAAATAAAATATTTAAAACAAAAAGGACAATAAATAACAACAAAAACACAAAAAACATCAGCATTGGTCCAGAATCTCCCAAATCAGTGCTTTCCTGCTACAAATGAATTTGTTGTGAAAGTGCAGTGTTTCAGTTGTTGATCTTGAAAAACAGTTTTCTGTTCACTTTCAGTTGATTGATGATCAGCCAGCTCATCTTTTAGGCTTCAAATGAAATCTGAAGAGATCTGAGAGGCAAAAGTTTGTGTTTAGTGTAAACCTCAGACAAAACCTTTATAGAGTATTTTATTTTTAAAAAAATCCAGACTTTGTTCTCATTTCCTCCCCAGGTTTGTGTGTTTTTGATGTTTCATTTTTGACTTTTGCTCTGCTGTTGGACAAATGTAATTCAAATTAAATTAAGATTAAATTATTAAATGTGTGCACAGCAACTGAAGACTCAATCCAAGTATCCCACAGACGTCCCTGTTTTTCCTGTGCAGACATTACTTTGTCTCCAGTCCTTACCTGGCGTCAAACCCCGGCGAGCAGTTCTACATGTTCACCATCATCGCGGCGTGGCTCCTCAACGCGGCGGGGAGGCCGTTCACCGAGCCGCAGGAGTACGACGAACCCAACGCCACTGTGTCCAACATCCTGGCAGAACTGCGGGCCTTCGTGAGTCACACAGAAAGCGTTCAGAAGCTGGAAATCAGCTGGATTTTTTATTTTTTTTATTTTTTAATGTTCAGTTTTTTGCTCTGATAAATCTGCCCAATCAGGCAAAGTCGGTTCTTAATGCTAAAAAATACCAAATTGATGTTTTCCAGAAATCTCTCCCTGACGTCACGTACTGTTGGTATTCATACCAAAAGATGATGATGGATGATGGGATTTCTTTTAGAGTTCAGAAACTGAAGATCAGATTTCAGGGCTTTTATCACTGAAATAGGGCCTGTCAGTTTAGCAGTGAGAAAAACGAGACCCAGGTTATGTTTTTAAATGTTCTGCTTTATGGTGACGACATTTATCGAGTGAGCAGAGTCGGCTGTGTCTTAATTTAGTTTCTCATCCAGTAGACGGACTTAAGCTCCTTCATCTTGGATGGCTGTTTGTGACGGTAGTCCTGGTTCTGCTCATGAACCACCTGCTGCAGGTTCTGGTTCAGCGTGACCCTCCAGCTCTCAGCGGATAGACAGAACCAGGACTACCATCACCAGCTGCACCGTGAAGTTGGAGTCTGTCAAACTGCAGGATGAGAGTCTCACAGCAGAGAACTGATGAGCCTGCCGGCAGGGAGACACGAGACAGGAAGGGCCGGTGCTAACTGGTTAGCAGTGGCTGAATTTTCAGAATAAGAGTGTGGGGGTTGTTCTTTGGAAATGGATTCACTTCACTGCCTTTGAAAAGTTGAGTTCAGTCTCATGTTTACCTGTGATGAAGCCTGCAGAGACTACAGACGAACAGCAACTCAAACTGACGAATGAATCCTGTTTTTCTTGCCATCAGCTGCTGTTAAACAAGAAGATTTTGAGAATTACCCGATTCCTCGTGTGTTTTTCAGGGCGTTAAGGTGGACTTCCCGCCCTCCAAACTGAAGTCAGGCTCAGGCGAGTACGTCTGCTTTGTGTTGGACCGACTGGCTGAGGAGGCGCTGAGGAGGAGAGGGTTCACCTTCAGGAAGTACGTCAACATTTCTCCATCAGATCGAATTCTTCCCGTCTGTTTTACCTCCTTTTATCAGACTGCTTGTTGCCTCTGTGTTTTCAGTTTGGATGTTTTAATCTTTAGTTCCAGCTGGTGTTTATAGGAGGAGTTTGTTAGTTTAAACTTCTTTTCTTTCTCTGTTTCAGGCCAAACTACCCGGCAGAAAACACAGAAGAAGAGTCTGTGGTGGAGGACGACGCCGAGCTCACACTCAGCAAAGTGGAGGAGGAGCTGATCGTAGGTTCTTCGTGCTACGTGCTTACAGGATCATTCTGTTTTTACCATTAATGTGTCTGTTGTGGTCGATGTGAATGAATGAATAAACTGCAACGGATGAATTTAGACTTTGATCTGAAGTCTGTTTGTTTATCTGCACAGTTAAAGTCTGTCTTTGTGAAACCGGCTCCTGGTTTTAGTTCTAGTGAACTGTAACCAGCGTGATTCACGGTTTAATAATGACGTTGTTGTGACAGAGTATTCTGTATTTTTCATCCTCAGCGCTCCACAGGTCAGATTGTGACATCATCTCTTTGATAAATTTCCTGTAACGTCTCAGAAAACTTCAGATTAATATTTTTTTATGTTTGTGAATTCAGGACGAAGGCGACGATGAGGAGGAGAACGTGATGGACCTGGAGGCTCTGAAGTTACGAACCACCCACACTGTGAGATCATCATCATAATTTCCATCTTTTACGTGTTCACATTTGGGATCACGTTCGCTCCGAGGTTTTAACTTGTCTGTCTTCTGACAGGAAGCTGAGCCGTCCTCCAAACCCGACGAGATCCTGGAGTCGACGGTCGACGCAGCAGAGTGGAACCTGGAGGTGGAGCGAGTCCTGCCGCAGCTTAAAGTCACCATCAGGACCGACAACAAGGTACGCGCTCACCTGATGCTCACCTGAGGAGCGGCCACCTGCTGGTTATAGATGTGATGGATGTGTCACGAAGTTAAAGAAGCTTCACGCTGACGGGATCTTTAATAATCATAAATGCCGTGCATCTGAATTTTTTTTACAAATAAAAATATTTATATTAAAATCAATAATAAAACTTTGTGTAAACAAACATGAGGTTTTATTTCTGTCTAAATGCTTGTGAAGGTTTTGAGGGGTAACTGCAGTTTCCCAGCATGCTCTCTGTTGTGTTGTCAGTGTTGAATGTTTCTCACTCTCTGGTCTCTGGTCTGCATTGGTTCTGCAGGACTGGAGGATCCACGTGGACCAGATGCACCAGCACAAGGACGGGATCCAGTCCTCACTCAAAGAGGCCAAGGTGCGTTCACTGACCCGCTGCATCATCACAGCCGCGCCGCTCCCGTCAGTCACGTCCTCCTTCCTGCTTCTTATTTTCATCACGGGGACAAACAGGATTTATTCTTTGTTTCAGTCATTATTCACAGTTTTTCAAAAGCAATAACAACCAAAAAAAAAAGCCCATGAAAGTAAATAAATGATTACATACACACTTTTTACAGAGCATATTCTGCACAGCAAAACATTTATAAGCAGATTTCATTAAAAACAAAGACCAAAGTAAAAAAATAATACATTAAAAACAAACAGTAAATAATCATAATCATTCCTCAGTTTTTTATTTGATTAACACTTTATCTTTAAACATTTTTTTAAATTTACATCAGGAAAAACAATCTTAATTCCTCATTACAACCACTCCACAAGTTGCCTCTAAAATGGAAAAACAAACTGCATTGTCTCTATTTTACTAAAGTTTGAATGTAATTTCTGAGAAAATGTGTATTTAAATTAGCAAGAACTCTAAGACTGAGCTAAAAACAGCTCTACTCTGTCCTTTATTTACACTGGACAAAAAAAAATCACGACTGCAAGGACTAAAAAAGGAACAAAAGTTCATGGAGTGAAGATGAAGAGCGACATCAGGTTCGTCCTCAGTGTGTCCTCTCTAATATCTCTGCAGAGCTACCTGGACAAGCTGCAGGAGGACATCGGAAAGACGCTGGAGAAGGTGAGCAGCAGAGAGAAGTACATCAACAACCAGCTGGAGCATCTGATCCAGGAGTACCGCAGCGCCCAGGCCAGACTCAGCGAGGTAAACCACAGCTAAACATGTCTGATCCTTTCACTTTGTTACAACATGTTTGAGTTCACATTTATTCTGTGTTTGAAACCGTTTGAGGCTCTGAAAACATCAAACAGTTAGTTATGACTTTATAAACCTTTCTCATATTTCAGGCCAAAGAGCGCTACCAGCAGGCCAGCGGAGGAGTGACGGAGAGAACCAGAGTCCTGGCAGAGGTCAGTGAACGCACCACGTTTAATCAGTTAACAAAACTTTATTTATAGAGCAGCTTCTGTACATATTAGGGCAGTTTAAAGTGATTTAAAAATGAGCTGATAATAAAATGTGAACAGTAAATCAGTTACAGCTATTTTTAAAAAGTAAATGAAGATTTAAAAAAAACAGACATTATGAGAGAGACGAGAACAATAGTCTGTGATTTAATCATGTAATGTAATGTATTGATGTTTTACTTTGAAATGCACAACCTGAGCCTGTATTGTTTGTGTGTTTTAATTTGAAATTCTCTTTCTTGGCCACACTTTTATTTGAAGAATGAACTTCTTCTGCGTTCCTGTTTGTTTCAGATCAGCGAGGAGCTGGAGAAGGTGAAGCAGGAGATGGAGGAGAAAGGCAGCAGCATGTCTGACGGAGGTGAAGCTGAATCCTGTCACTGCGTTCAGGTTAAACTCTCACTCTGACGCCGTGCTGATGTGTTTCTCCTCCTCCTCCTCCTTCTTCTTCTTCTTCTTCTGCAGCTCCGGTGGTGAAAATCAAGCAGAGCCTGACGAAGCTGAAGCAGGAGATCGTTCAGATGGACGTGAGGATCGGCGTGGTCGAGCACACGCTGCTGCAGGCCAAACTCAAGGAAAAGTCCAACATGACGCGAGACATGCACGCCACCAACATCCCTGAGCCCGCCGCCGGGCCCTTCGCTTAGCGCCGTCGCCACCAGAAACCCAAAAACACGGTGTGGTCCTGCTTCTCTAAGAGGAACTGAAGGATTCAGGCTCAGGAAGCTGGAATTTAAAAACTAAAACTGAGAAACATCTTCAAGTTAACTTTAATATTTATTTGTTATCCATATATTTTTTTATTTTGTGTAGTGAAGGTTTTTTGTGTCCCTGAACAAAAAATAAATTTTGATACACTTAAATAATTTCACTGTGTAGCTCAGTCATTTCTTTAAATGCATTTGAGCAAACTGTCCACCAGATGTCGCCAGCGCTGCAGACAAATCGATTGTTGTTGAATTTTTCAAAGCTTCAAACATCTTGAACAGAATTGAATCTGTTAATAGGATTAATTTTATGTTAAATATTGTTAACATAAAATAAACGAACGAAAGAAGAAAAATATCAAACCAAACATTTTAACTCTGGGAGTTTGGGGGAAGTTTCATTACATCATCCCCAGCTGTGAAGGTACTGAAGCACACACAGGAAGTCTTGGTTTGCACCTTCAGGATAAAACGGGTATGCCGTTGAGTAAAAGGTAAATAAGATTAATGGTAAAGCTTTTCCTGATGGAGACCGAAACATTTAAACTGTAAGTTTAGGAAACATTTTCATGTTTTTTATTGTGTCTTATTTTAATCATGGGTTTAAGTAGTCGTTAAGCATAACAGATCACACTGTCACGTATCTCCCGTCCCAGAGGTGGACATGGCACATAAAGAGGGGGAAATTAAACGTGACCAAAGTTTCTAAAAATGAGCTCAGTGTCTGTGCAGTAATCCCTGAGAGCCAAAATCTCAGGCCGTAAGACACTCGAAACACTCAGTTTTTTCTGCTTTTTTAAATAAGAGAGCAGATATCACTAATATGGTCATCTCAGACCCACAGAAACCCCACCCATTGTTTTTGGGAGGGGCAGCCAATCAGAAGAAAGCTGGCTTACAGGGTGAGGAGCTAAAACAGCTTGTTTCAGAGGAGGACATCCTTTTCAAAGCATCTGAACACAGATATACATGAATAAAAAGAGCCAAAGCCTGTAAGTGTATATATTTTTACTGAATAATTTAATGATAAATGAATAATATATATAGTATTGTTCATTGTTTCTTTAAACATTTTCGTGTAGCGTGGTGCTTTTACTGTGAAAGGCCTGACCGGATCCTGTATTGTGTGTGTGTTTTAATTTGACAGCAGCTGTTGTTTCTTGCGAGTGGGCGAGGCTCAGTGACAGCTGGGGGCTGCAGACTTGTTTTTATCCTCCTGGAGACGAAATTTAAAGATTTTAAAAACTAAAGTCCAGAAGAAAAAAAAGCAAAACGAAAAACGAAAAGGTTTTAACAGCCGGAAGTAGACTTTTTCTGCACTTCCGGAGAAGAAAGCAGGAGGAAAAGTGAGGGTGAGTTCAGCTTCAGTCCCGTTAGTTTCTCTTTGTCTGTTTTTCTGCTGCAGACTCTGATCAGATCAACTTCAAAACACCAAAACATTCATAAACTGGTATCCTTCGACAGTTTGGATATTTTAAACAAATTTTAATGCGATTTTATTTCATGCTTTAAAAAAAAAAAAGTCATTTACTTCCTTTCGTTTATTTACACAAAAACAAAAACTATAATTCAGTGTTATTCTAATTAATATGTGTATAATACAGTATATCAGTGTAAAATAACACAAGAAATGCTTTATGGTGGAAATAGTTCACGAATGCAGCTAAAAATAACCTCAAAGTTGCATCATGTGGGAGATTAACGTGTTAACACAACAATAAGGACACATTATGAAGCTTTAAAATAATAAACCAGTAAATTATAATAAAAATTAAAAAAAAAAAACATTTAGAATGACCTGAGCAGCTTAAACTTTGTGAGTTAGAGTGTTACAGGGATATTGAACACAAATACTCAATAATAAGGACTCAAAATGCAGCAGTGCACATGCAAACAGTCATAAAACATGAATGTAGGGGCGGCTGATGATTAAAAAAAAAAATCATCACATTCAAATAAGAGCTTTAAAGTTTCACTCCTGAGCGCTTTGACAGCCTCCTGCAGAAATGTGACTCTGTGTGTGTCTGAGCTGCTGATGGAAAATGGTTTGGTCCATTTTTGACGCGTTTTCCTCCAACATCAGCAGCTCCAGCAGAGACCAGACTGCTGCTGCAAGGCATGCTGGGAAACACAGGATGGGAAGAGTCCAACATGGCACATAAAGAGGGGGAAATTAAATAAATATAAATAATTGAAAGCACCGAAGGTGAGATAAAGCTGAATATTTTTAATATTTCTCTGCTGCTTTTTATCATAGAGGCTCCATCAGTTGATCATCAGCTGATGAGAATCATTTAAAGATTTATGTGCAGAAATGTGACTATTTAAACAATAATAAAGTCTTTCAATAAATATTATTAAGCCATACAAATATTTACAGTTTCAGTACTTTTTCCAAGTGTTAGTGTTAGACCCCTATTATGATGTTACACCTTTATATATATTTTTTAATAAATTTTTTTTTTTTTTTTTTACTTGTTAGTGAATCTACTAATTATTTTTATGATTAAAAACATTAAGAATATCCTCCTAGAGTCTTTAAAAGTCATCTTTTATCCGATCAACACTCTGAAAACTCCAAAATAAAACACTTTCTTTACTGGGAAAGTAAGAAAAGCAGCAAACTGTCACATCTGAAAACCTGTAACCATCAAACATTTAGTGTCGCTAGTTTAAAAATGTCTCAGATTATTAAAAAATATTAAAATAGTTCAATAGATTTCTGCATTATTAGTGCAAATATGACTGCATGCATGTTTCAGAAAATCATGCACACTGAAAACCTAAAACCGTCATTGTTCAGAGATGAATATTAACATTTAACTTGCAGAAATAACTGTAACACATGTGTAAAAACACTGAAATGTTCTGTTTGCAGACCTTCCACCAAACCTTTTCTCCTGTTCTGTTTTCTATTACACAAACTGGCTCCAAGCAGTGAGGAGGGACTTCTTCTATTTCCAGTCACTTTGTCAGGAAGTGTGCATCCATGTTTGTTTTTACCACCCAAACTCTGACAGACAGTCGAGACAATAGAGCGAGAAGGAAAACACAAAAAGAAAAATAATTATTCAGATAGTTTGAAATCTGATCGTTTTAGGAGACGTTTGGATGTAAAATGATCTGATTCATTTAGCAGCTCATGTTATAAAATATACCAGAACACGAGTCTGTCCTTATCTCTGTATCTCTGAATAAATCATGGGAAAAAACCCTCCCAAAATGTCCTAAATTTTTTTCCTGTAACAGGAAAAAATCTGATCTGATTGTTTTATGAATATTTACGTTCCGCCCGGGGTGAATCGTAACGGTTTGGGTCAGCTTGAGTCTGCTCGTGTACAGAAAAAGAAATAATAAAATGGGAAGGTTGCATCCTCAATAAATGTCCTGCTCTCCAGAGGATAAACATACAGTCCGAGGGCCACAGCTGGGCCCCTAAAGGCTCCAATCCGGTCCACTCGTAGCTTTCCAGAGTGCAAGAACTGCAAAGAACGAGGGCAGAAATTTTTAACTTTTAACTGCATTTTTCCTGACGAAACTTTGTGTTGCAAATCCTTCAGAAATCATGAGAGCAGTTTTCTGAACTGTTTCATCAGGTTTGCATTTAGTTTTACTGACAGACATCATCCATGACCTGCCATACTACACCAAAGTAAGGTGCCTAAAGCCAAAGGAGCCATGATGATGAGTTTCTTTGATTTACTACAGAGAAACGTCTTTGTAATGGCATTAAACTGCCTGAGAGTAGAAAAAAACTGAGACGTACTGTTGAAACTTCTTTTCCCTCCTCCGGTTTATAAATGGACAGATAATTAAATGTGAACATTTTCAGAACATTCTTAAATTTATTTGAACTAACAGACGGGGGGGGAAGTTCGGAGATGAAACTGGGCTGTATGTGGCTAAACTAAAATGAGTTTGTCACCCCCTGGATAAACCCTTCAGATTATAATCTGCAGGTTTGCAGAAAATGTTTTCAAAAAGGCTTTAAAAATATTCAAAGTCTTTCATTTCTTATTTCCTAAAACCACAGACTGGTTCCTCAGATTCCTGTGATTTCGTCTGTGTTCGGTGTCCCTTTGAAGAGGCGTTCTTTGTGCTTTTTACCTGAACTTTCAAACTGGAGTCACTTCATAGAAATGCTCTGACTCTGAGCACTCAGATAAATCATCCAGTCAGTCCCGCTGCTGAAGGTTCGTTAGCAGGACGTTTGTTTTGTTTTGAATCCTGAGGAGGAGGAACAGAGGAAGATGAGACAGAGTCCCAGCCTCCTCCTCCTCCTCCTTCCTCATCCATTCACTGTAACACAGAGCGTCTCTGTTTGCTGCCCACTAACAGTCACTGACCCAGTTCATGTTTCACACTGTGTCCGTTACAGCCCTTTTCAAATCAGAGCCACTCAGCCTGCTGATGACTCCTCTTCTTCAGCCTTTCTGACTTGTGGTTTCCCCCAAGGCTTCGTCCTCGGCCCCTTGTTGTTGTTCCATTCACATACTGCCCTTAGGACATGAAGCACAATGTAAGAGCTAAATGCAATGACACACTGTACTTCCAGTATATACAGTAGTTATCCTCATCCTCCCTAAAACCTTCAGTTCAGGATCCAGGTCAATGTTCATTAATAAAAACGCAGCTAGTTTCATTTTAAAGGTTGCCAGTCGTGGCACATTCACTGAAGAGGTGAGCAACGACTGCTGTGACTGAAGTGTAGGATGCAGGATCTGTTTAATTTCTGTTGCTTCAGGTTTTTAAAGCAGGTTTCCAAACCATCAGTGTCACAGACCCGATTCTAATTTGTTGATATTTGATGGATTTTGTTTTTTTTTTAATTCTCTCTCTGAACTGATAATCAGATGGAGGCTCCCACATGTAGAGCTGAGAGTTGTTCATTTGTAATTCACTGTTCTGCAGATGTTGCTGACTAAATTTGGGGATGTTTTTCCAGGTAGCCTAAAGGGGTCGTCAATAACAGTATACACATAATCCTGAATCCCCGTAGCTCTGGATTTCAAATCCCCAAAAAAAAAAGAAAAGCTGCAGAGAAAAGAGAGTTTAACATTGTGTGGACGGATTTGTTTGTTTTCACCTCCAAGAAATTAGCCAATGGTAGAAATGACATTAACAAAACAAGCAGAATATGGTTGTGTTTGCAGGTCTGATGGTTGATTGCTGTTTTTAGCTGAAGAAAAAAGAAGAGTATCACCTCATATTGAACTGGGCTTTAGACAAAATTACGTTGAAACTGGCCTGTTTTTTAACCTTTGCTGTTTAAAGCTGTTAGTCTGCTAAATGTTTTATTTATTATCAGAAAATTTACTTAATGTAGGTACACAAGTTTTCAGAAACTAAAAGAAACTAATCGCTGTTTTGTTTAAATGACCAACAGAGAAAATGTAGTTTAAAAAGAACAGTTAAATGTGTATTTGGGAAAATTTCTTTCCACTGTAAAATACTGATGCAAAATATCCCGCAGTGTCTCACCTTAAATAGTACACAGCGAAATTTGCTGTCAATGTCCATGATTGTTATGAATAAAAAAAGTTAGTCAGTCAGAAATAAATCGAGATTTAACGAGTGCAACTTCATGCAAAATAAAATTTGTGCAGTTCAGTGAGTCAGGAAAAAATAAAATATGAGGGTGAAATGTTTTTGGATGATGAAAAGTTCAGCTTTGTGATGGTTCTTAAGAGTTTTGTATGGTCTGTAAATGTTGTATGTTTATATTGTTGAACATGTTCATTATTTATTGCACAAGGGGGATTTAAAGAGTAATTCATTTATAAGATTTATAAAAATGTTTGAAAAAGTCATCAAAGGTTTGCTCTTTGGTAAAGTTAGAGAAGGGGAAATGTCTCACATGTCTTTTTCTGAAGTCCCTGAGCTGTCAGCTGATGAAGGGTTAACAGGAAACATGAGCTCAGAGTCACGGCGTCTGTTTTTCTCTGTTTTTCTTGCTGCAGTTTGTTCTCAGGCTGCGTCTCTGCAGGATGTGAGAGAACTGGAGCAGAAAACAAAGAGCGAGCCGACTTTTTAAAGGTAAGGCCTAAAAACAAACTCCTTTATAAATATCCTGATCAGTTTGGATTAGATTCAGATTAGCCTGCAGGCTCCCTCGAGTGCTCAGACTGCAGAGAGATTAACTGAACTGAGTGAGCTTTGAAGAAGCTTTACTGATGTGCAGATCAGGGAGGAAGGCAGATTTTTAAAGGGCTGAAGTCACAGAAAAAGGTTTCATTTGGATTTTTTAAATATTTTTCTTCTTGTCAGGATTTAAACCAGCAGAAAATGAGTCGACTAACAAAAACTGTGTGTATTAAAGTTTGAGATATCTCATCCTGTGAGCACGAGTTCATCCAAAAACTGTCAAAATGCATCAGAGAAACACTGAATAACAACTTCCTTTATTACCATGAACACACACTCTGTGGTTTATCTCACACACACAAAATCCTGCTGCTACAAATAATCAGTACACAACTAAATGTGGATTAATCCACTGCTGAAAATAGTCCCCAAGAAAAGCACCGTTTTCTTTTTTAAAACAAAGAACTACAGAAAGAAGTGAAGTGAAGTTCAGCAGGAACCAGAGATAAGAAAAGGTCAAACATACTTCATTTTCCCCAAAAGTTTGGAAATTCCTGTTTCAGCAACCAAAACATTAAACACAACCTGGAGTAGCTCAATAAAATAAAATAAAATAAAATGATTCAGTAAGGTAAAAATTACACAGATCTAATTACAGTACAATAAAGGTAAAAATAAGATAAAAATGTATTAAAATATAATAGAAGTATTAATAAATAAAAATTTTAATAATAATAAGTATTTTTTTAATAAAATACAATTAAGGTAAAAAAAAAGTCAAACAATTTAAATCAAATACAACTATGTAAAAATAACAAGAAATAAATAAGTGAAAATTTTAAGAAAATACAGTAAAGGTAAAAACAAGTAAAACTAAATAATATATAATAAATAGTTAAAAATAACTTACAAAAATTATTAATAAAATACAAAAAAGGAAAAGTGAAAGAATTTTAGAAAATGCAAAGAAAAAGTAAACCAAAAAAAATTATAAGACACAATAAAGTAAAAAATAAAATAAAGCACAATAAAACGTTATGTAAAAAGATGAATATAATACAATAAAGTAGAAAAGCTCAATAAAGTCAGTGAATCAAAGTAAAACAGAATAGAAATGTCTTCCTGAATGCACAGCGGATGTCAGCTGACTTCACAGAGCTTCAGTGTGAAACTGTGCTTTTGGACGCTGAGGTCAGAAGGTTTTGAGAGGCTCTCTCTCTGTTGGTTTTGGTCTTTTCATTGAAAAGATTTGTTAGAAAAACATCTGCCTGCTTCTCACCGCCGGCTCTTTGCTTTCTGATGTCTTTCACAGATCGACGGACGGGACTCTGCAGACAAACATGGCTCTGTTCTTCTCCGGCGCCGTAACAAGTACGTCACCAACATCACGTTCACTAAACATCCTGCGGAGCGACTGTGTTTGAGGGACGCTGGAGGTCCAGAGGCTGCATGGGTCACTTTTTTAGACAAATACAATAACAGTGAGCCTTTGAAAAGAGACGTGTTGACCTGACTAACAAAGTGAAATAATCCAGTAACCCAGAGTTGGCCAACTCATTGCCCAATTTATCAAGATCTCTGATAATCTCAAGAATTGTTGATCAAACCAAAATGCTCATTAGCAGCAGCATCAGATTCTGTTTATCGTCACTATTCAGACCCTCTCACTTTTTGCACTTTATTGTGTTTAAATTTGATTTTAAATTCATAAAACTGGCATTTTCCCACCACTCCTCACTCAAAAAAAAAAACATCCATCCATTTTCTCCCGCTTATCCTATTCAGGGTTGCGGGTGGGGGCTGGAGCCTATCCCAGCTACCATAGCTGGGTTCACTATGGTGAACCCAGCTATGGTAGGGTTCAGGTCGCCAGTCTGTTGCAGGACTAACACAGAGAGACAGACAACCATTCACGCTCACATTCACACCTACGGCCAATTTAGAATTACCAATGAACCTAACCCCACTAACTTTATATCTTTGGACTGTGGGAGGAAGCCGGAGTACCCGGAGAAC
Source organism: Paratilapia polleni (assembly GCA_015106735.1). Lineage (NCBI taxonomy): Eukaryota > Metazoa > Chordata > Actinopteri > Cichliformes > Cichlidae > Paratilapia > Paratilapia polleni. Next base: position 21,937 of record VUQI01022464.1, read on the forward strand.
CCACACAGACACGGGGAGAACATGCAAACTCCACAGAGAAAGGCCCTGGCCAGATGGTGGATTCGAACTCAGGACCTTCTTGCTGTGAGGCAGCAGTGCTAACCACCACGCCTCCATGGTCAAAAAAAACCCAAAAACATTTTATAGAAAATTTTTGCAAAGTTATTAAAAATCAAACACTGAAAAATCAAACAGCGGCTTCAAAATGAGTCCACAAACCGAACCGAACCACCACTGCGGCTAGCAAAAAGTCAGCCCCGCCCCTTCTGTTATCACCTGAGTCACTTCGGTTTGCTTGTTACTTTGTGGAGCTTTCACTGTCACTGTTGAGGACAGATGTGCATCACACACAGCTGCTGAAACACCTGAGCAGATCTGGTTTAAACTCCTCAGACCTGCTCTGTCCTTCTGTTGCTCCTGAAACTAAAACAGTCACATTCCTGCTCGGCATTTATCTTCATCACGTCGCCTCCTTTCAGACCAAATTTACTCACGTGGTTTCCCCAGCCGGCCTCAGGAATGCTCTCTGCCTCTTCATGCTGATAAAAGTCGTCTTTATTTAGAAACCGGCTCATAGGTGTGTGTGTGTGTGTTTCTGAATGTAACTCTGATGATCTTTTGTCTGCTGCTCAGGTTCTCCAATCAAACGAAGGTTGAGGAACAGTCACTGTCAGAGGTAACAACATCATTTATCTCCCAGCACACTGAGTGTTTCTGATAACGTGTGAAATCTCAGCAGGAAGAGTTTAAAAAGCATTTCTTCGTCTCTCTCCATCAGCCTCGACGTGTCTCTGCTCTCTCCTGACTCCTCCTACGTCTGCTACTCCTCAGCGGACGGCAGCGAACCCTGCAGCTGCCGCCGCTCGCCACGCCTCCTCACCAACGGATACTACGAGGTCACCGAGGACAGCTTCTCCTGGGACGACGAGGGCAACGTGTCGCTGACGCCCTGCAAAACCAGCGTCTCCTACAAGGAGAACCTGTACAGGTGAGAGCAGCGCTGACACCGAGTTTAGACGTACGCTAACAGCCAGGATGTTGGGATCATTTTTGATATTTTTTGAGTGTTGGAAGCAGGGAAAACTTGAATAAAACCTACAAATTCAAATTCACAAAACAATCAGAAATTAAATAAAATCATAATTAAGACCAGGATCTAAAACGCTAAAGGGGAAAGTTTGTAGTTTGCCTTTAAAAACTGTTGAAGTACACCTGAGATGATTTGGTAGGTTGTTCCAGCAGCTCGGATCATAAAAGGTAAAAACAGCTTCAGGATTACTGGAGGCTCCGAGAAAAACCTGGAGGCCAGTTCTCAGATGTTCTCTTGGCTGACGTTTGGTCCATTTTTGGCATTTGTCTCTGCCCATGGTACCACTGGAACAAACAGACAGACTGCATTTGATGCTTTACCTTTACTTCGTTTTAAGGCATCATAACAAGTTTTAGGTTGTTGGTTCCTTTCTGGTAGAATATCCATCAGTTCATCTCTGTCCTGCTTACTTTATGTTATCAAAGACTGGGGAAAAGTTAGCAGCTTCTTTTTTTTTTTTTTTTTTAACAGTTTTTTTTAC
>VUQI01022464.1:32525-46737 GCA_015106735.1 Paratilapia polleni
GTAAAAAAAAGATAAAAAAAAAAAAAATAAAAAAGGAAAAAAAAAAAAAAAAAAAAAAAAAAAGAGTCTTGTTTTAAATACTAAATTTAGGGTAAAAGATAGAAAACTCCTGAGAGGGGAAAAAACATTTAAATAGATTTTAAGGATAAATTTTAGAATCTGTGTGGTGCAGCTACTGAACATGGTGTTACTGATATTGTAAATAAATATATATTTTTTTAATATCCATTGACTGCACTTATTTCTGAAGGTGGAACTCTGCTTGTGATGGCACTTATTTGATCTCTTTTCATTGTATTTTATTGTACTTTAAGTCTCTGACAATTAAACTGTAAAATTTCACCTTAAACAAGACGTAATCTCAAATGTAATTTGAACTTGGGGTAAGCAAATGAACAAATTATGAATGTATAAATGTGAATCAGTGTGAAAATCAGCTTCTAAAATGACTGTTTAAAGGATGAAGTTGTATTTTTCTTACAGTGTTGATCACTGTGTTTCAGTCAGTAAATCTGCCTTCTTGGTGTTTGATGGCACTCTGTTTTAAGATTGGACTTTTACAGTGTTTTGCATTTTGTCAGCTATTTTTAGTTTCAGTGAAAGTGAATGTTTATGATCCATTAAACTACATTTTAAAGACAAACTGTGTGTTTGTGTATTTTTCTTAAGCTTTAATAAGTGATTTCAGTGTTTCACAGAAATGTCTGTTGTCTTGATTGGCTCCACTTTCAGGTGTGTGGTGGAACTTGTCGCTCAGGTGTTTCCTTTTTGCACGTAAAAGAGCAGCAGGTGTTGAGTCCATTGTTTATTGTGATGGGACTGAAACTGAAGCCAGGAGACGGCATGAAGACAAGACAACTGTAATAAAAAGCACAGGAAATATGAAAACAAGTTCTGTAAAGACAAGCGAAAACAGTGGTGGACCTTAAAACAAACAATGAACAGGTTACCCATGACAAAATCAGTCTAGCTGTGAAGAAGAACCACATGAAAAGGCTAGCAGGCAAAGTTTGACCATGCACAGCAGTTACAGAGCATTTACTACAAGATGGAAAGCAGAAAGATGTTGGACCAACACTTTCTGAACAGGTGAGACCAAATGTGATAACAGGGGTTATTTGTCCTCAAACTAAATGGTAAACATAAGGCTCTGTGTAGTTTAATTTACCATTTTTACAAGCAAACAATATCCTGGCAAAAAACAAAAAATGAGTGAACCTGAACCTCCTTTGCATGGGGAACATATTTGCTAAAAGCCAAATATTTATCAGATAACATAAATACACAAATGAACTAACTTAATAACTGCAAGGATCAACACTAGGCCTGCATGACAGATAAAATATTTTAGTGCTTTCAAAACTTGCCTAAGCGGGAAATCCAACTTCTGGTGGCTTTTTCTTCCTTGGAGTTTGGCAATTCCAACTTCCCAGATGCCAGCAAATGTATTCCTGCTTGTCCATATTCTCCATGCAGATATGGCTGATGTGCCCAAAGTGTCAGCTACGTTCAAAACAAAAACTTTAACTGTTTCCCCCTTGCACGCCTACTAGGAGTAACCTATATACATCTTACTAGGGCTAGCCTTGGAAAAACCCAGAACCTATTCTAATGGTTATCAAACCATGTCTTTATTGATATACCGGAGGTGTCAAATCTCCTCATTAAGTGTACAAGGGATGTCATCAAATGTCGTCTTTATGGGGGAAGAGTTAACAAGTTCTCAAATTAACTAAAATGTTAATCAAACCAATTCATCCTTATTTAAAAACCAGTGAATTGCCCCAACAGTGTGGATAAAGAAAGAGAGTGGCCACGATCCAAAGCACTGCAGCTCCTATGGAAGACTTATGAAACATGGAAGACTTATCAGAACTCAAAACAACATGGAGGTCATGTGATGCCTCAGTATGTCTGCATCTGCAAGTGACCCAGGCTTTTTTTGATAGATGGTGGCAGCAGCAGGATGATGAACTCAAATGTGGAATTCCTTCTGTGTCACCTGCTGAACCTTCATCCTGCAGCAAACCATTGAGCCTGAACACACTGCCGGTCAAACAAAGCTTTAATCACAAGCGCAGAAAGGTCTCTGAGTCCAGTCCCAGGATTTTTATTTAACCCTGCTGAGCATCATACCTGCTGCAAAGGTCACTGAGTACTGAAGGTAGCTGCTCTGAAACTTAAACACATCTCGCTCATTGGTTAGCATCTTGTCAGTCACAAGGTAGGCCTGCCCTAAAGCATACTGTTTTATCGTCCTTTTTTACTTTAAATGGGACCATAATTTACAAGATGAATGCCGTGTTTTATTAAATAAGACTTGAAACTAGTTATTAAAACCAAAACCTCATCCGGAAAACATTAAAAGAGGGCACAGCTTAAGGTAGAAGTAGGGCTGTTTTCTTAGACTTTTTGTAACAGAGGCCGCCCCCTGCTGGCCATTAGAAAAAAATGCCGGATTAAAGAACTATTTCACTGGCTTCACTTTCCAGACCTACATCTATCTTTCCTCTACTGTGCTTCTACTATACATCAAACTGTGTAAACCAATCAGATAAAAGCAGCAATAGTAGTTACACAGAAATCTATTGAGTTCCTTCACTTTCTGTCTTCTATGGAGACACAAAGTTAACTTGAATCAACATGTGCTGATCACTGTTTTGAGTAAAAGCTAAAAAGTTTTTAAAGCTTCTTTTCATTTTGGTAAAAAATAAAGGGGGACCATACTGATTAACTCACTTTTTAACACCTGGTAGTGGCTTCCTGTATGAAATGTCAAATATTATGCACAAATGATGTAAAATTAGGCTCAAGGTCTCAGCTTTTCTAATGTTAAAATTCAAATGTCTAAAGGAGAGAGAACTTAAATTTTCCTGTAAGTATCAGACTGTTGGAAGATAAGTGCAGAAGAATAGTTAAAAAAAACAACTAAGAGTGACGATTCAGCAGCTGCTTTTATCACAAAACAACATGGAAACAGTCGACAAAATAAAACAGGACATTTGTTCAGTTTCTCTTCATTCAGTCACAATAAAACTCAGTGTACACTTATTATAAACGTTTTGTTCCCTTCGGACAAACATGCAGGTTTGTTTCTGACATGAAAGTTGTGGGAAAAAGTACCTAAAGAAACAATCGTGGATTTGAGCTGAAAGACTTCTGAAGGATTATTTTTAGTTTTGCAGAAGAACACAAAGTCACTGCCTGGTGACAACATGATTTGACAGTTTGAAACAGGAAGCGCAGATTTTATGGTGATGTGGGGAATCTGTGCAACATCCTGTTCGAAATGATGAAATGTAGTTTGACTGTTCAAGTGATGGATTGTGGTCTCTTGTATGTCCACAGTGGTGCAGCGTCAGCGGTAATGCTGGTATTGTAAGCAAAGCTTTTGATTTACCAGCCGATCTGGGAAATGAGATCGATGTGGCCAAAATGAGCTTCCTACGAAGGCTGGCTGGGCTCAGCCTTAACCTTCATCCACATAAGAAGCAAAAGGTAACCTCTAATGGATCTACCACCTCGTCACATGTCCATTAGCGGTATCCTTCACTCCCATTTGTAGTTGCTAAATTTCACTGAACATTCAATGATTTCTGGTTGCCACACCACTGTTAGTCTCTTCCTGCATGGACGGGGCTTTAGAGATGGAGGTGAGGAGCTCCTTCATGTCAAAAGGAACCAGCTCAGGTGGTTCAGGACACAACCAGGATGCCTCAGGGGTGCCTCCCTCTGGAGGTTTTCCAATCACAGACAGCTGAGAGGAGATCCCGGGGTAGACCCAAAACTCGCTGGAGAGATTATATATCTCATCTGGCCTGGGAGCAACTCAGGATCTCCCAGGAAGAACTGCTAAACACTGCTGGAGAAAAGGAAGTCTTGAGCTTTGCCTGCTACCACAGTGACCAGCTTCAAAAGAGAAGAAGATGAAGGATGGATGTTTTTTTCAATGTAAGTATTAATGGAAATTTTAAATAAATTTCAAATAAAATATTAAAAGTCTTTTTAAATTATGTGACGGCCCACCTGCAGTACCATCCCAGCCCACCAGGAGGCCGTTGCCCATATTGTGTGAATCACTGGTTAAAATTTAAAATTGGGGCAGCACGGTGGCGTGGTGGTTAGCACTGTTGCCTCACAGCAAGAAGGTCCTGAGCTCGAATCCACCATCTTTCTGTGTGGAGTCTGCATGTTCTCCCCGTGTCTGCGTGGGTTCTCTCCAGGTACTCCGGCTTCCTCGCACAGTCCAAAGACATGCAGTTAGTGGGGTTAGGTTAATTGGTGATTCTAAATTGGCCGTAGGCATGAATGGTTGTCTGTCTCTCTGTGTTAGCCCTGCGACAGGGTCCTGTCCAGGGTGTACCCCGCCCCTCACCCCATGGCAGCTGGGATAGACTCCAGCCCCCACCCACGACCCTGAATAGGATAAGCAGAAGAAAATGGATGAATGGTTAAAATTGTTTATTTAAAATACTTTGCCTCAACATACACTTTAAAAGAGCTTTTTCCCTCCTGGAAGTTTTATTTCTTCTTGGCTGTGGATTCCTTCCATAAACTTAATTCAGGATTCTCTGAGTACCGTCTCTCTCTCTCTCCCTGCCAACATGAACAGACTTTGGATAAGCAGAAGAATACAGACAGATGGAAGGATACCTAACAGAGTAATTAGCTTTGGATTTTTTAATTAGCTTTATTCAGATTTGAATTAGTTTCTTTTTTAGTTTAGTTTCAGTTAGTTTCCAGGGTTGGCTTGTTTGTTTCTGTTTTGTTTTTATTGGTTAGAAGTGTTTGGTTTTAGTTCAGTTTTCATTAGTTTCAGTGTTTTACTTTATAATAAGGGAGGATGGTAATTCTAAATTGGCCGTAGGTGTGAATGTGTGCGTGAATGGTTGTCTGTCTCTCTGTGTTAGCCCTGCGACAGACTGGCGACCTGTCCAGGGTGTACCCCGCCTTTCGCCCTATGGCAGCTGGGATAGGCTCCGGCCCCCACCCGCGACCCTGAATAGGATAAGTGGAAGAAAATGGATGGATGGAAGGGAGGTGTCTGTCAGGGGGGAGATGTTAGTAGTCTGGAACAGCCGTTACAACAATAACACGGACTCAGAACCATGTAGACGTCTCAGTCTGAACGAACAGATGCACCAAATCTCCAGTGTTAAATACCCAAAGCTAAACAGGCAGCACACAACTGCTCAAAAATGTGAGGAAGAAATGTTCAAATCTCAGTTTCACTGATTTATTTTGGCCATGTCAACAAAACACAGTCTGAACAACACGAGGCTGAAACACTGAGCATGTTTATATGCAAATGTGACCTGTTTACCTTTGGGTATTTAACTTTGGAGCTACGTGATTTTGGTTTACAACCACAGATGAGTATACAGGGAAAGTGAACCTTTTTCAGGGACTGATGCAACAAAACCTCCTCAAGGTTTATCCGGTTGACTAATTTGACCAACTTCACAAAAGACTGAAACTAAAGAAATTACCAGAATATTTTGGTCTCATTTTAGTTTTGTAAGTGTTCATTATTGTTTTGTTTTTTCTTTATTTTTATTTCAGTTAACCACAACTGAGTTTTAATTATCTTTAACAACCTTAATTTCCAAGACAAATGTCTTCTTATGGACACAAAAGCCTTTCTGGGTTAAAGATCAGCAGTCTAAGCAGAGAAGCAGACATCTCCAGCTCCAGACACCGAGGAGGCAGCCGAGACCATATTACGAGATGTAATCTGTCCAGGGTGTCCTGGGTCTGTCCCGAGGTCTCCTCACATGGGAGGAAGACCAGACCACGTGTGACTTAAAAGACCCTTATAAAGACTGCAAGCAGTAGTTGAAAGTGGAGTCGATCCCCGGTAGCCCAAAACTTCTTTCAGTTTTTTGTTTCATCAGGACTCCTGCCGTTACAGTTTTAATAAAATATAAAAATGTTTGCAGGTGATCTAAAACACCAGTTTTTGTGTACATGATACTCATTTGTACAGTATGTTGGATGTATCTGAGACTACCTCATTGCAGATATCTGACAATTATGGCAATATTTTCGGCTTTTGACCTACAAACTTCAGCGGCCATCTTCAACATGTCTGAACCCGGGGTACCGCTGCTCCTCCCATCGCTCACTATATGGCGTCGGCGAACTGTTTCTCTCCTGCGTGGACAGTGATGTGGCGGCGCAGGTGGCTGCCGGATATGAACGTCTTGTCGCAGTACGAACACCTGAACTGTTTGCAGTCCGTGTGGACGGTCATGTGGACCTTCAGCGATCCCGACTGGGCGAAGCGTTTGCCGCAGTGGACGCAGCCATAGCGCTTCTCGCCAGTGTGGACGCTCTGGTGGCGTTTGAGGTTGCTGGAGTCTGAGAAGCGTTTGCCGCAGAGTGCGCAGATAAACGGTTTCTCGCCTGTGTGGACCCTCATGTGGGTCTTGAGGTTCTTGAGGCAGGCCAGTGTTTTCCCGCAGCAGTTACAGACGAATGACTTGCCCCCGCTGTCCTCTCCTCTGTGGCTCGCCGCTCTGCTGATGGCGTTCTGCTGTCTCCACCCGCCCCTCCGGATGAAGCCGCCCTGCTCTCCTGCCGTCTCCTTCCTCACAGGAAGCTCGTCTGCGTGCGCTGCTGTCCTCTGCTGGCTGCTCTGGAAACTTGCAGGTTGCTCTGCCACAGACAGACTCGCCTCGCTGACCGGGAATGGGAAGCTGACACCTGAATCGGACGCCGATGAGCAGCTGGCATCCACTCCCAGAGGATTCTGGGTAGTGCGGGAGCCATGCTGAAACTGCGGCTCAAATATCAGACAGTCGTAGACGCCGGTTTCTGGCCTCTGGGTGTTCTGGCTGGAGGTGGAGCTGACTTCCCCGCTCGTCCATGAGACACCGCTGTCGTTCGCTGCTTCCTGTTTGATTGGAGCTTCTGCCTCTGTTCGTCCCTCTTCAACACGACAAAAACCTTCTGGAGACAAAGAAACGCAGGAAATTGAACCTTTTATACAGATTAAACTGGCTGCAGAATAAAAGACGTCATCACTGTTTAGATTCATTCGTATAAGCCGGGTATGACTTTAAAAGAGGCTTGAATGTGTAACCAAACAGGAAGAGGAGGGTGCTGTGCAGTTTCCTGTACTTACTGTCCTCAGACTGGGACCAGGTTACATTGTCATCATCTTCCACTTTGATCACAGCGGCGGCGGTTTCATCTGCAGGCTGCTGTAATTGTAGCAGAGATAGTTTAAGAGTGAGGGAGGAGATGCTGCAGATGCTCCTGCACCTCCACCACCTCCTCTTCTTCAACTCACCGTCCTCTGTGTGGTTTCCTGTCCCGAGTCTGCAGGCGGGTTGGGGTCTCTGCACAGAGGTGTCTCCTGATTGGACACTCTGGACAGCACCACCTCACCTGCAGGAGGTGAGTTAGGATCAATCATGTGCAGCAGTAAAGGTGATCTATAAATTTTGTCTGTGCATTGCTGCTGTTTCGTTTGTCCTTGAACTTGTGCACTCTTACACTTAATCTGGCTTTATCAACTTTAATCTCAATTATTTCTTTATAAATATGTGCTATAAAAAGTTGCTTGTAAGCCAGTTTTGAAACATTGGTAATTAATAAAGAGATAAACCACTAATAAATACACCTCTAATCACTGGGCATTTAAGTAAGTGACATCTTGTCTATTTGGTTACAAATTTTAGAGATATTATAGACTGTATATAAAAGATGGACATAGCCACCATGATGTCACCCACTGATTTTGGACTCCATATTGTGAATGTTCAAAATTTTGGCATTTTGGCTGCCGCCATGTTAGTGTTTTGAAGCCATAAGTGGCCATATGTGAACATGAGGGTGAGTGCCAGTGCAGAACTTGCATTCTTTCTGATGGCCAGCAGGGGGCGACTCCTCTGGAGGTAAAAAAAAGTCTATGCTCAATTATTTATGACCTCAATAAACTCCTGATGAGTTCATGAAAACAACATGATGTTCATTTTGTAAATTATGGTCACATTTAGAGTAAAATACAAAACAAAGCAGGGTATGCTTTAAGGAGGGCCTTGTGACTGATAAACCGCCATCATGAGAGTGTACTGACCTTGGTTTCTCCCCTTGTTGTGACTTCTAGTTTCAAAATACTAAGATGACAATAGTGAAAACGCCCATCTTGAGGCTTCACAAGCGTAAAATAGTATAAAGGATGGATGTAGCCACCATGATCTCGCCCATTGTTTTGAGAATTCTCAGTGTTAGTGTTAGCACCATGTTGGGTCGTTTGTTTTTTTACTAGAAGTGACCATATTTGAATGAGTTGGCGGAGTACCACCGACTGTACGGGTGCAACAAACAACGATACCTACTAGTTAGTGATAAGCAACAGAGTAATAAAACACTAGAATTTCACTCACCAAATTTGGAGGATAAACTGCTTGGACTGTCTATTACAGATTGTTAGATAATAGTATTAAAAATGGTCAAAAAAGGCACCAACAGCACAAACACGGTCCAGAGGTCCAGTTCACTGAGGTGAAGCACAGCAGCTACAGCCAGCAAGTCCTGGGATGCTTGTAAATTAAAATGGCTGCATCCTAACTTTAAGCCTTAAAAGTATCCAGATAGAGGAGTCATGAAATAATTCACCCCTCATACAGATGTTATGACGGGAGAATCTATTCATAAAGGCCCAAAAGTGTTTTTCATAGCAGGCTGTGAACATGTTTACTTCTGCTGTAAAGATGGACATTTTAACATGGGAGTCTGTGGGGACTGACTCACTTTTATAGCCAGCCTCATGTGGACATTAGCGCTGGAATTTTTCACTTGGGGATTATTTTTGTTCTTTAGACCACTTTGTGACAGATTTAGGCCTCATTATAGTCATTTTAAAATATTTTTGTATTTAACAACTTGCCTAAATATAAAGAATAACTAGACACTATTTTTTTCTTTTTGGGGTTTTTGTTTGTTTGTTTTGTTGTTGTTTTTTGGCGCTACATTGACCTAAGCACAAGCTGTACAATTTTCCAGACAGGAAAATGCACCTGTGACGTTCCACAGTTTGTTCTGGTTGCTGGGAATCTAAAAGTTAACGGTCGGTCGTAACATCCTAAATTTAAATGTTAACGGTGGGTTACCTGTCGGGGTCGCGTTCCTCCTCAGCTCAGCTCGTGCGCGGCCGCTCGCGTGCAGCAGCGCGGTGCCGCTGGCGGTTACCGCGGCTCGCAGGGCGGTCGCTCGGGCGGCCCGCAGCTCCATGAGCCGCAGTTTCCTCCGCAGCACCTCGTTCTCTTTGCGGCTCCGCGAGATCTCCAGCTGCAGCACCGAGTAGCCGCTATCCACGAGCTCGCAAATCTCCGCCACCGCCGTGTTGGCCAGCACCTCCATGATGGAGGCGAGCTGCGCGTGGAAGGCTGCGGCCGGGGACATTGTCCAATCCAGCGCGGGCGTGTATCTCAAGCAGAACAGTTCAGACCACAGGCTCGTGGCAGAAACAAACACAAAGAACTCAGGTGGTTAGTTTACCTGAATGTCGCCGCACACCTGATATATGAGTCCCGATACAAACCAGGAAGTGATGGGGGGGGTGTGGAAAAAAAAAAAAAGACTGGAAATAACCCACAGTGCGCATGTGCAGAGTATCATTTTACAGTGTTCTCAAAGAAATTTCAGGTGTGAAAAATCTAAAGAAAACCTGTTTAATGTGGAAGCCAAAGATTCAGTCCAAATCCATCACATTCATTTTGTATTTTATATGTATGTGAATTTTTTTTTTTTTTATTTAACTGACCCATTTGGATTACTGACCTATCACAGCTCATAAAGACTTTTTGGCATAAAAACACCATAAACATAGTTTGCTGTCATAGGCGAAAACCTATATTTAAAAATAACTTTTTAATTGGCTTTCAAAATGTTTGCTTATTTCTTTGTCTTACACCTTTTTAAATCTTTTCCTTTTTTTTCTAGCAGGGGTGGCTCTAGCCTTTTTGGTGCCCCGGTGCCCCGTTCCCACAGCTGAATAGATAAATGTGTCTAATTACTAAATGTAAATTAATGAAACAATGCACTGATTTCAGAATAATTTAATGCTTTTATCTAACAAATGAATATGTAAAAAATCATTTTTTAAATATATTGTTAAAAATTCCTTGTTTTTTTTTGTTATTTATTTCTTTTTTTTGACTGGAATGGCACAGGTGAGGACCAAGAACCAAACAAGTTCCTGTGTGAATCACCTTTTCTAGCCTACCAAATCTAGCAGTCTAATTTTATGATATAATGATAAAGACAGAAAAATATTGCCAATATTTTAGAAATCCCTCCAAATATTATACTTTCAGGAGAGCTCGTGTGTTAAAAGCTTTCCTGTGTTTCACCCCATGCTCCTGATCCCTGGTGTACAAAATTGGGTAGCACGCTTTAATTAACTTACTTAGAAATGACCCATTTTCACAAGAAGGTCATCTGTGTTTAGCTTCAATAGGGGGACAAAATCCACAGACCTCATTCTGAATAAAAATCACTTCTAATATTCAGCTGAAGGTTCGATAAAGCTCCTTAAATTAGAAAGACCGTTTGTTTAAACGTATTTGTTCAATTTGACATCTTCAGGCTCAAATAAACTTTGAACAATAACATTATGGTACCATTGTATCATAGTCGCATCGACAGAAAACATGTTCTTTATTTAATGTACGAGGTTTAAGTTCACAAGATGAACCTTAAGATTTAAACCTTAAAGGTACTTTTTGTAAATGAATGTTTAAAAATAGCTTCAAAGCTTCCAAAAGCAACTAAAGTTATGACAGAATTTGAGGAAACAGCACATTTGTGTATTTGTGTTGTAGAGATATTAATTTAACTTAAACTAAGCCTTGGCCGTACTTTCGTGTAGTACCATTTTGTACCACAAGATGGTGCATGGAGCCAGTGTAATCTTTATTTAAGTCATTAAAAACATTCTTATTTATAACAGCAGTCTGGGAAAATGTAAATATTAAATATTAAAAATTAAAAACGGTACACAAACATTTCATATCACCCACTGGTAAAATGCTGCCCCCTGGTGGTGAAGGTTTTAGCTAAATTCTGCAGAGGTTTTAAATTACGTGTCCCGTTTTAATTCTGATGTACCTTGAACAAACATAAATTAATATTCACAGAAAAAAATAAGACACAAAACTTTTTTTTTATTAACCAAAAATGAGAAACTGTCATTTAACAAAAGGTATCAGCATCTGAAATGACGTCCACTCTGTACATGAAGAACAAGATGCTCTTATTTTAGCTATAAAGCATATAAATATGTGAAAAATGGCTGTCACAGCTACCTGGAACCAACAAACACAGAAATGTTAAAAAGAACACAGCAAATTATCATATATTAGAAACTGTAACCATCAAAGTGCTCGTTAAATGGTTTAAAGTGGTTTAAATGATTTAGAATTAGATTGTTTTTAGCCGACTGGAGAGTAGCTCCACATGGAAATGTAGCTACAGATCAACACAGTGATTCGATTGGTAGCAATACGCCATAAAAATTTGGCTTAGTGATGCGCACACACTGCTAGAACAGTTCTCTCTCGCTCTCTCGTGTCCGAGTAATTTCTGTTAAAATAATAAATCATCAGCACGAACTCCAACGTGATCGGCTTAGCTCAGTGTACAGTGTTTAAAGTAACAGAAGATACTGAACACAGTGGCTTTCGGGATTTAAAAATGAAGCTATTAGCAGAGTGCACAAAAACTGCAGTTCCTCTAATGTCCACTTGAGGGTGCCAGAAGTGAGTCAGTCCCCACAGACTCCCATGTTAACATGTCCAGATTTACAGCAGAAATAAACATGTTTACAGCTTGCTACAAAAAACGGTTTTAATCTCTATGGATAATTTTAGCCATGATAACAACTGTATGGAGGGTGACATTTTTCATAACTCACCCATCTGGATTCTGTTGAGGCTTAAAGTTGGGGGTGCGGACTCTTTGACTGACAGGTGTTCCTCATATATATAGTATGGAAAAAAGAGCACAGAGCGACTGTGAGGGCACCTGTTGGTTTGTGAAGTCCCGTTATGAAGGCTCCAGCAGAATGTTTTACCTTGGATGGGTCTGACTGTGAAACTGTATGCTCATATCCTGGATAATCCTCCTTTCTGACTCTTAGAATGACCGAAATTTAGAAAACAGACAATGTTTTGTTCAAAATAACTCGAAAAGAGAGACTGAGCCCATAAACCCACCAGGTTTACTGTGGTCAAGTCCAAGAGCCTTTTTCCCATAGACTTCTATAGGGCCGGACAGGTATCGCCCGCTGGTGGCCTTTTAAAAAGAATGCAGGTTTAACGCACTTCTGCGTTTATAACGATAAAGATTATAACTTTGTACTCCATCCTCTCATCCAAATATGGTCACTTCTGAAAGCAAACGTGGCAGCGGCCTAAATGCTAACACTGAAGTTTCAAAATGTGGAGCCAATGAAGTCACAGTGGCTACGTCCATCTTTTATATACAGTCTGAGTACCATCACTGCCAACTAGTGTTTTTAGTAATTACTACATTTTTCCTGTGCACACGAGACTTTCGTTGCCCTCCCCCAAAAGAAAGACACAAGGACTGAAATAAAAAATATTTTTAACCAGTTTTTAAAAGTTTTTTTACTTATGGCCAAGTGGAGGTAAGACTCACCTGAACTATATGTGGACCAGTCAAGTTTAAACCCGACCACAGAGTGACACAGACATGTAAAACACCTTAAATAAAATAACCTGGACAGACTTTTTTCCTTGTATTTTGAGATTTGAGAGATAGTGACAGAACATAAAAGGTATACATTTAAATTTAAAAAAGTTATAAAAATATCTACCATCAGTTGCAGCTTGAGCACAAAGTAAAAAAATTAAAAAAACGTTCCTAAAACCCCGGTGTTTGGGTATTTAGGGGTCACTCTGGACGTTCGGGTGACACTTCTTCATGTGTAACTTGAGGCTGTATTTGACGATGAAGCTCCGGGAGCAGAGCTTGCAGGCGTACGGCCGCTCGCCGGTGTGAACGCTCAGGTGTGACTTCAGGTGAGCTGACTGGGTGAACTTCTTGCCGCACTGCTCGCAGCTGAACGGCCTCTCGCCCGTGTGGATGCGCATGTGCACCTCCAGGTTCTGGGACGTGGCGTACGTCTTGTTACAGAGGGAGCATACGAAGCGCTTCCCTCTGCCTCCGATGCCCGGCTGCCCGTTACGGAGCTGGGACTGGCCCACCTGGTCCCTGTAAAGGGCAAAGTTCATGACTTCACCGCTGCCGTCTTCGTATTCAAACGCAGAGCTGCTGGTTTCAGAGAGCTGGCAGTCCGTGGAGGTCGAGCCTGAGACGCTCAGCAGCTTCAGCGCAAAGGTGTCGCTGTCCATGTTTCCGTTTTGGTGAAACGGAGCAAAAGTCACCTGACCCTTTGACTGTTTGGGCCACGTTGGGTCGATGGCAAGATCGAGTTCTGCTCTGTTTGATGGAGACTCGATGAGCGTGCTGCCACTGAAATAAACCGGCCTGTTGGCGCTCGGAGGAACCAGCGAGCACTCCTGAACCAGGTGGACATCTGGGTCCATTTGTGACGAGTAGGAGCAAACAGACTCGCTGGTTTCCATCTCAACCTCGTCCCCGAGCTGCCCGGAGCTGCCCGGCTCGCTGCAGGGAGAATCCACAGTGTAGACCGACACAGTGTTCTGCGTCCCTGACGTCAGGTCGGATGTTTTCTGCTGCTCAGAAGACGACCTGTTCTCCGCCTCCAAGCTTTTCCGCCAGCGTCTCTTTGCACGCCGGCTGATGGGAGTCGATGTGACGTCCTCTCTGGCTGCAGACGCCCCTCCATCAACAGGTATTTTAGTACCTAAGGAATTGAGAAAAGAACCTCATTAAATTTTCAGAGTTTTCCACACAAGATCTCAGGTCCAGAAAGTTTACCCGAGCAAAGATTCAGCAAATTAATCCAAAGAACAGCTGCCTAAAACTCCCTCTGAACGTTGTCATCTGCAGAAGCAAAGTAGACAGAATAATTTAGGTGCTCTACAGAACAGGGACATGACGAGTGAGGAAAGACTGGAGTTGTACTCAAGTGCCAACCTGTCTGTATCACCTGAAGCTATAGAGAAGGGTTGGGCATTTGGACACAATAGATGAATATATCAGCAACTGGAGAATGCCCCGGCTATCCTTGTTGATGATGATGTGTAGCTTTTTT
>VUQI01022465.1:3214-13834 GCA_015106735.1 Paratilapia polleni
TCTGAAAGTTGTGACAGGTTGTGTTGTGTGTAATGTTGATTTATGCCCCACTCCTCTCATGATTCCTTTAGGATTTTAGTCCTCTTGCTGCTATTCTTCATCCACCATGCTGTCTTCTGTGTTTACAAAATAAGTTTCACCTCTAAGGTGCGCAGTATGTCCAGTGAGTTTCGTCCTAATTGTGTCATAACAACTCACACTTTTGTTTAGGTTGTGTGGTAATAATTTTGCATCATTCTATAAATTGTGTCCTTTGTTCTTCCCTGTTTTATATGGCCTTGGTTGTAATAGAAGTACTCATCCACTCTCATTCTGTTTATTCTGCAGTGGGCCAACATGAGCTGACCAAGCACCAAGTGGCGGTGAAGATCTTGAACAGGCAGAAGATCCGCAGCTTGGACGTGGTGGGAAAGATTCGCCGGGAGATCCAGAACCTCAAGCTTTTCAGGCACCCACACATAATTAAACTGTAAGTCCTAGATTACACCCTGCTCACTGCTCCATAATCCCCCTGCCGCCACATTAATGCCACCCACTGAGCTATTTTCAGGCTTTTATAGTGTGTTTTAGAATACATCCATCTAGGACAGTATCTGTCTGACCCAGTCCCCTCTCTCTTCAGCCCTCTGCTTGTTTGTGCAGTATTGCCTGTTTAGTTCATCCCCTCAGTTAGCCTTTGATTTTAGCACACTAAAGTGCATTAGCTTTGTCTTTGTCATGCCTTGCTGTATGTCTTGCTCAATTGGCATTACTGTTGACATCTGGCAGGCTAAAGCAGATAAGTGTCATTTCAGATGAGTGATTGTTTAATGTTACAGTCTGAACTGACTGTGACACTAATCTGGCCAACTCATTAAATTGCTGTTGCTTTAATAGGTGTATCAAGCAGTAATGATAACTACAACTAGGCTCAAGCAAACACTTCAATAGTAACACAAAAATGCCATAATAGTTGCTGAAAGAACCACCATGCTAAAGTTATTGTTAGGGGATTTCCTGTTTGGTGAGTGAATGTTCACAGGCTCAAGGCCACAGTTGCAGGGTCATTAAACTGACCAGGAGGTGTGTCTAATTGCCTCAAATACCAGTTCCATGTCAAGCATGCACAAGAATGTAAACTCTGTGTGTGTGTGTGTGTGTGTGTGTGTGTGTGAGAGAGAGAGAGAGAGAGAGATTCCATCTTTGACAGGGTGTGCAGACCACTGGGGCAAAGTACATAGCATTGTCTGTCTAGTCGGAATAACAAAAAATGGAGCAATGTAACGTAATACTGCTTCACTTTATCTATTGCAATGTTTGCAGCAATTGCAACACATCAGATTCACAGTTAGTCAACATGTCTAACATCTGCTGAAGCTATGGGCTGCATGGCAGTCATTATTGCCTTTATATTTAGACAAGCGTGGCAGTTTTGTCATGGATTTACAAAAGCTGATGGTTGTTTTCCTAAAATATCTTAACACTGTCATGTTGTCATTTGTTTTTTCAGTATTTTAAAACTTGCAAAATCTGAGCTGTAGAGGCTGCAAAGATTACACTGTGGTTTCTGGGAGGTGCTAACAGGAATTTCACCTGTCTTGATTCTACAGCTTGATGATGATTATGTAAAACATAAACAGATATGGCTTGTGTGGAAGCATAGCTGCACAGCCATCGTAGTGCAAGTAGATGTAGGTATGATGGCTGCTACTAATGGACCGAAAGTATGCAGTGGAGTCTACCTCGTGGTTCAGTACATTTTCTGTTTGGCAGCAGATTAATAAGAAATACAGAACTTTATGTATTCACTTTTTAAATCAAATTATGAAAATATTCAGCATTTACACAGAGGGATGCTGCATTACTCTTTTTGTCAACACTGAGGGCTCAGCTTGTCCTTGTGAAAAAAAGGTTTCTTCCTGTTTGTGATGAATTTCTTTTCTTCATGACAGGAAAACAAAAACCAGGAGCCGTAACCATTTCCTGTGGGTTAAATTAATCTGATGAAACACTTCTATGGTTTATTAAATTGCCTACTTAATTGTCACTGTAAATGGGCCAAAATGGACCACTGGCAAAGTAACGTTAAGGCTACAAATAAGAAAAGTCTAGCAGATTATCCACCCAAGGCAATCAAAGGGGAAAAAACTAAGTACATATTCCTATTTGATTTGTAATAATTATTAAATAATAACTTATCTATGTCTGAGGTTTTTTTTTTTGTTGTTGTGTAATATCTGTTAACTCTTGATAACCCACATGTTTTCCACTTTGTGTTCATGGCTTTAGGTATCAGGTTATCAGCACCCCTACAGATATCTTCATGGTAATGGAGTATGTCTCAGGGGGAGAGCTCTTTGACTACATCTGCAAAAATGGAAAGGTACTGTAGTACCGGAAACTGTCTTGAGTATTGATCTCTCATCTTCTTTCACTCTTTCCACCTTTTCATATTTCATAGATGTTGTATATTTTATTATTAGTGAAATAAAGAGAACACAGACAAGCATTGTGTGCTTGTTGTCATAATCAGGCTGCACTGGAGATAAAGTAATCTTTGAACTTTGTAAACCGCAGTGGCTGAAAAAGATATTCAAAACACAGCATGAGGTGCTGCTTAGTCAGCAGTGATGTTCTAACTGAATCACGGGGAAGCTCACACCTAATGAATAATTTCTGCTTTGACAGTTGGATGAAAAGGAGAGTCGGCGACTGTTCCAGCAGATCATTTCAGCAGTAGACTACTGCCACAGACACATGGTGGTACATCGAGACCTGAAGCCGGAAAATGTGCTGCTTGATGCGCATATGAATGCCAAGATTGCAGACTTTGGTGAGTAGTTCTTAGTGTGGAACCTAGGAGTCATATATATGTCGTATATATGTATATATATATATATATATATATATATACATATATACTTACACACACACATATATATATATATATATATATATATATATATATATATATATATATATATATATATATAAATAAATGTGAGCATCAAAACACGTGTGCAAACACAAAAACAAGCCACATAACAATTTAAGTAATATCAGCAATCAGTCATTTCTGGCAGTAGTGTGCCAGAAAAGGTAAGAAAGGAGAAGAAAACTGATTGATAGTTAACAGGAATGTAAACAACCAAGCTTTCCAAATGGCAAGAATTTATGACAGCTTTGCAGCTTTTGTTGTATAGGATGGAAATACATTTCTACTGTCTCTTAAAATTAAAGGAAAAGGCACACAGTACAATGCAGTTAAAAAACATTGGTATAAATACAAGTTTTTTTTTCCTCAGTAAAACTTAGTATGTTCCCTAAATTTAGCTAAGCACATATTCACAGCTGTATTCAAGACTTTCACCATAGTAGACTTATGCAAAGCACTGTATGTTGTTGGTTGTTAATTAAGCCACTCCACCTTAGTCTGCATTTTTCCCAAATTATTTTGAATCTTTAGTGAATGTTTTTTGTCTCTGCTCTGTGTTATTTATCTGTGACTCATTTTTACCATTGCTGCCAGTGAAAAAGGCATTGTCTCCTTGCTGCGAGGTTGAGCTGCAGTGACTGGAGAAGCTTAAATTAACAGTAGAAGTAATTGTAATTCTATTTTGTCTAGCTGAGAGAAAATCAAACATTATTGCTTTAGCTAAATAACGCCATACTTTAAGATTATTGCAGTGTCATAAGCAGGATGAGATGGACCACTGCTTCTCATGATATTGAATTCTTCAAAGTGTCAAAGGTTAGAAGTTTTTGAGACATTTTCCGTGGCAGGTATATGCATAATAAGGGACTTTAACCTAAAACCAAACTATGAATGGGTATAAAACCCCAGCATGGCATGAAATGGCATTAAAACAGTTACATGTTTTTGTGTAGTAAAATTATGTTTAATCCATAGGCATTTGAAATGCATGTGTATACTATATAATGTTTAAAATACTGTGCAGGTTTGTCAAACATGATGTCAGATGGAGAGTTTCTGAGAACAAGTTGTGGTTCTCCAAACTATGCTGCTCCTGAGGTCATCTCAGGAAGGTAATGTTTTTTTTTTTAAACTATACTTTACTTACATTTCAAGTTGAGATTGGAAAAAGAACTCTAACAATGTTTTTCTATTATTATGGTATCAGGAGAAACAAAACCTAGCTAAAAATTGCTTTTGTGATTGTCTCTTTTTACACGTCCTCAGGTTGTATGCTGGTCCAGAGGTGGATATCTGGAGTAGTGGGGTCATTCTCTATGCCTTGTTGTGTGGAACACTGCCCTTTGATGATGATCACGTGCCAACACTCTTTAAGAAGATCTGCGATGGGATCTTTTTCACTCCACAGTATCTGAACCCTGCAGTAATAAGCCTACTTAAACACATGCTGCAGGTGGACCCAATGAAAAGAGCCACCATCAAAGAGATCCGGTAAGCCTGGCGAGTTGTATTTACAAAGTCTAAATTGCGACAACAGTCTAGTCTTTCTTGTCTAGATTGTTAATCACATTATTTTATGATGACAAGTGATTATCTGTATGTTAAATTTGTTGAGTTGGTGCTGTTGCAATTCACAATCAGTAGTTTGTTTATCTACCAAAATAATTCTTCCCTGCAGAGAGGATGAGTGGTTCAAACAAGATCTACCCAAATACTTGTTCCCTGAGGACCCCTCCTATAGCAACAACATGATTGATGATGAGGCTCTGAAGGAGGTGTGTGAGAAGTTTGAGTGCACAGAGGAGGAGGTCCTTGCCTGCATTTACAGTCGCAACCATCAGGACCCATTGGCCGTTGCCTACCATCTCATCATTGACAATCGTCGCATCATGAGTGAAGCCAAGGATTTCTACTTGGCATCTAGCCCTCCTGACTCTTTTCTAGATGACCAACACCTGACTTCATCAGGTGCTGCTATAGTCAAGCCTCACCCTGAGCGTGTACCTTTTCTCGTGGCGGAGCCTCCTCGAGTAGCGAGTATCCGTCACACACTGGATGAACTGAACCCCCAGAAGTCCAAGCACCAGGGTGTAAGAAGGGCCAAGTGGCACCTGGGTATCCGCAGTCAGAGTAGACCAAATGATATCATGACGGAAGTGTGCCGTGCAATGAAACAGCTGGATTATGAGTGGAAGGTAAGGAAGAAGAGAGACATGATGTAGGAGGAAATGCTTCATATGTTGCAGTTGAAAATATAGTAAAAGAAATAATCACACCTATTAGATACAGAGTTTGAATTGCATTAAAATGCAGTTTAATACCCTGCAAGCATCAGTGTACTTTTAAAGAGGTAGCCTTATATAGACCATTTTCTTCCTTTTTAATCCTCTTCTAGGTTGTGAATCCATATTATCTGCGTGTGAGAAGGAAGAATCCTGTTACTGGGATGCTAGCCAAGATGAGCCTTCAACTGTACACGGTGGACAGTAGAACCTACCTCCTTGACTTCCGTAGCATAGATGGTAAGTTTACCTTCACTATTCCGTAACGCTACGTGGTAAAACAGTGTGCATTTAGGTCAGCACTCACCTGCATAATCACCTAGCAGGTTACAGTGATAAGGTTACATATCTAACCTGTGTATGGCCTAAACATAAGGGAATAAAACATAAAAAAGGTCAACTATGAGGAAGTTATTAGTTATCATTTAAAGAGCTGCATTAAATCTATGCCAGATAGTGCAGATCTCAACAAATGCGATAGGACTGTTTGGTACTTAAATGACAGTATATTGATTAACACATGGATCATATCTCAGTGAAACAAGATCTAATAGGCTGTAATTATATCTGGCTTGCTCATTATGCTGTGCAAAGGCCAACATGCTGCCAGTGTAGATAAATATCCTTTGTTTATCATTTTTGTAGCTTTGAAAATAAGTGTATAAACTCAGGGTCAGTCCTGAAGTATTCTCTCCTGTCACTCAATATTTATTAGCTCCATGAACAGCTCATTTTAACTTAATGGCAGAGCAATGCAGACACACCAGCACACAAGTATAAATGCAATCTCCCCACTGTGGCAGGGATTCAGCACAGGACCGTAAATTACGCTTGTCTATACAAAATGAGGAAATTGTGGTAAAGAGCAGTAACACAATATCGGTGTTTGGAAATGATTTGATTTATGAGGCTCAATAGCAGCAGTGCAGCATGTGTTGCACTACACAGAAGGATTGCGTATTTTACGTCTTGCTTTTTTTTCTTCTTTATTTAAAAAAAAAAAAAAAAAAAAAATTAAAATTTTTTTTTTTTTTTTTTTTTGGGCCAAATCTGAGATAAGTCTCAGGTCATCTAGCGTAAGCTTCAAGAAAAACCTTCAGTCATTCAGGAAGAGTCCACATCTTTGAACATCTTTGAACCAAACAATGCACTGAAGACTGGACTTTGAGCCCTGTGAATGCCTTCAAATCTCACTGATTCCCAGCAGTTAACAGCTATTTACAGTCTATCAAGTCTGCATTCGTACACGTGTAAAAGCCTAGCCTAGGTCCAGCTCTGCCAAGCTGCCAGAAATACTGATTCCAGTTCCCAGCAGTTCCTGGATGTTTTCTGTGCTGCTGGAAAACTTCTGTGAACAGTCATTAACTATACGTCCACAGCAATCTACAGTGCTGCTTAACCTGTTATCACACATGGAAATGTCAGGATAATCAGGTCAGGACATTGTCCAAAGGTTTTGCTTCTCACATGTACGACAACAGGAGATAATGTCTCACTTCTGGATATACCGTGTGTGGTTTAGGTGAGATTGCTGCATGTGACGCTGACTTACTGGCTTACCTTTGCTGTTTTCATATCACCATAAATCAGCACAAGTGGACATAACACGAACTTTGTACCTGAGATCCAAAGACTGTTGAATGTCAGATTCAACTGTGTATGATATTTGCGTTCTTACATGCACGTCTGCTGGGTAATGTCCAGAAAAGTTCAGGCCCACAAGTGCATCCAACTTTTCATGCAGCATAAAGGAGTTCGACGACAGTTGTGGTGGAATATACGACAACAGTGAGGTTTGGCGTGATCAGTATTCCATGTTTAGAGTTACACTGATTAACATCCCGAGCTGTTTCATGTCTTCCAGGGAAAGGTCAAGTGAAGGACTCTTTATAAATGAAAAGGCGACGGCGGTTCAGTCAAGCATGAAATTGCACTGAAACAAAATGTTTATTAAAGCCAGCAGTACTTCTGTCCTCAGTATGAATGCATCATGGTATAACACAGAAGCTGTGAATGTTCTTCATTTAACTGAAAGCTCCTGTAGCCATTTATACACATTTACATTTCACAGCCTTTCAGACCTGTTAACGCCTCCACTGCAGAGAACATGGAAATACAATTCAGCATCAACAGCGTCTGATAACTTGGCTGCATTTTATAGCTGACTGATTGAGTCTATTTCCATCCCCTCCTCCGAGTCGCTCCCCTCTGGATGAGCGAGGCGTTCAGGTGCCTGAGAGCGGTTGGGATTTATAGCGGCTCACCGTCGCAGCGACCTCCTCCTGTTCTCTCTCTTGTTCTCCTCACTTACAGCTCAGCCCACGCTGGTGGAAATGTAGCTTGAGAGATGGAGGAAAGATGGGAATGGAGAGAGAATGAGTGATAAGGGAGATAAATATTGAGTGACTGAGGGGGTGGCAGAGTTAGCAAAATATGTGATGCGGAGAGAGGTAAATATAGACTGATGAGGAGAGTGAAAGCAAAATGATTTCATAATAAATTCAGTTTAACGAATGTGCTCTAAATGTTCTGCAGCTCCTTCTCTTACATAATTCATCCAACTTGTTTTGGATTATGTGATTTTTATTTATACTGGCATATAAATACAGTCTGAATATAAGAAAAACTGGAGAGGAGATACAATGGCTTCAGAAAGTATTCAGACCCCCTTCACTTTATTGATTGGAGTCCACCTGTGGTAAACTAAATTGACTGGACATGATTTGGAAAGACACACACCTCTGTTTAGAAGGCCTCACAGCTGACAGTGCATATCAGAGCAAAAACCAAGACATGAGGTCATAAGAACTGCCTACAGAGCTCAGAGACAGGTTTGTTGCAATGCACAGATCTGGGGAAGGCTACAAAGAAAATTTCTGCTGCACTGAAGGTTTCCAAGAGCACAGTGACCTCCATAATTCTCAAATGGAAGAACCAGGACTCTTCCCAAGAGCTGGTTGCCCGGCCAAACTGAGCAAGTGAGGGAGAAGGGGCTTAGTGAGAGGGGTGACCAAGAACCCAATGGGCACTCTGAGCTCCAGAGATCCTGTGTGGAGATGGTACTAAGTTCCAGAAGGACAACCATCACTGCAGCTCTCCACAGATCTGGGCTTTATGGCAGAGTGGTTAGATGGAAGCCTCTCTTCAGTGCAAAATACATGAAAGCCCACTTGGAGTTTGCGAAAAAGCACCTGAAGGACTCAGACTGTGAGGAACAAGATTCTCTGGTCTGATGAAACCAGGATCAAATTGTTTGGCCTCATTTCAAAATGTTATGTCTGGAGGAAACTAGACACCACTCATCACCTACCCAATACCGTCCCAACAGTGAAGCATGGTGGTGGCAGCATCATGCTGTGGGGTTGTTTTTCAGCAGCAGGGACTGTTGGAAAACTCACTTTTCATATTTAATCTTTAATCAGATACTTCTAGATTTAAATCAGAATTTTGCCATTTTTTGAATATATTTAAAAGAAAAAGTTTCTGGACACAATTTTGTTTCTAAAACTAAAATGTTGTAAAAATGTATTACTTTGGTATTTTGTATCCAAACTTTCTGTTCCTAAGTCTTTCTAAATATCACTAGAGCCATTGCCACATTATTCTCAACCCCAACTTGACACCACACAAAAGCACACCGATGTATTAGTAGAGGTCGAAACCTCCCATGAGGCTTTGTATTCACTCTTAAGATTGAGATTCAAGAGAACAGCAGAGTCATTTTCACTACAAGTAGTCACCCCTTTTTTCTTTTTTTTCTAGGCTGTGAGTGTCACTCAGTGGTGAGTTATGACCCGTGTGACGGTAATCAAAGTGAATGGAAGAGTGAGCCAGGTGGTAATTGTGTATTATTCAACTTACCAGGAGAGCACGCTACGCTGCTTTAGCCTGTTGATCGCTTATGTATAATTTAACACAATCTGTGCATGTATTATGAATGAACGGGGTTTGTGAAGTGGCAAACAGAGTGCCATTAATGTCTCAGAGCTCAGAGCATGCACATTGACTGTCTTTAGCCTATTTTTGCTTTGCTCATTTCACTTCTTTGGTACTTTTAACCCCCACTCCTTCTCTTTCACTTCCTTCTTTCTCTCCTCTGTTCCCCAACCTCTGCTGTCTCCCTCTTTCTCTGGGAGTCAACTTTATAAAGGAGTATGACTGAGAGTGAGTGAGTGAGCACTCTGGAGGCAGTCAATACCTTATCAACTCCTGCCGAACGCTGACACCTTGACGTCCTTGACAGCAAATTATTACTTTTTCATGACGCAACCAGGTGCAATTACAGCAACATCTTTGCGCTGTATCCTGCTGCTCCTGCAACTGTCAAAAGGCGTTCCTGGTGGGATCCTGGAGGAGCTGAGACATCAGTCTCTCAGTCCCTCCCAGATCTTGCAAAGACAGACTGACAGACAGCAATGAAATGGGGGGACTGAGTGCAAAGTGAAAAGAGAGGGAGCCATTCAAGCATGCCCAAAGATTCAGTAAATAGTTGCATTCTACTCAAATTCCTTTTCTGGGAACACTCGGTGGTTTGTTTAGAGGGCTGTTGACTGACAGTGAGAATGTGGCAGAGTTTTGTTGTTGTTGTAGATGCAGGTAGTGAGCTAGCTGCAGCTGCTGCTAGCAGCCCAGTAAACAACCGTGTTTGTAATGTCATCACACGCTCCTCGCTTTCAGCGCTTCACACCGTAAACCCTGTAGGCTTGATTATAAAGTTTAACCACACTTTAACGCGCAACAACACTGAGGAAAAAACAGCAGGTAAACCTCAATTAAGACTTCAGAGTGTCACTTTCTCCCCGTAGCGCTGCAGCAGAAGAAGAGAACACAAAGAGCCCACAAGCCTGTGATGCCACCCCTGTGAATATGGGGATGCTGGGTGGTGGGGGAGAAACTTTGCCATCCTGGAGGTGGATGTTGCCTCATGTCTCTTTGTGTGTTTGGTGTGTCCCCCGGTTGAGAGCGTAGTGGGGAGACATGAGGGCGGCGGTGGCAATACTGTGAATGTGTGCGTGTGTTTGTCTACCTATGTGTGTGTGTGTGTTATCGAAAAGAAGGACAGGTAAGAGGAACAGAACAAACTATGAAGGCACTACAGAGACACCTGAGAGGCTCGTCTTTCATCTCAGACTCATCATCTCCTGATCCTTACCCCTTTTTCCTTCCTTCCTCCCCCACTCAGCCAATTTCTTCAGTTTCCCTTTAACAGGCCATGTGCCTCACAGATATATATATATATATATATATATATATATATATATATATTTTTTTTTTTTTTTAAAAAGCACACATACACACCTGACTTATGTAGGTAATGACACCTCAGTGAGCTATTGGTTTTCCTCGGCCCTCTGTGTTTTTTCTTTCCTGCTGTCACCCTCCCTCCCTCCCCCTACCTCACTTCAAGCACAGCCTTCTTGCTCT
>VUQI01022475.1:13490-25227 GCA_015106735.1 Paratilapia polleni
ATTTAAATAAAAAAAAAAAAAAAAAAATAAAAAAAAAAAAAAAAAAGTAATATACAAAAAAAAAAAAAAAAAAGATTGTCATAGTGCATCTATATCCTCATATGTTTTTCTTCAGTATATAATTTTCAGTAGCCTAACTGTTGTACATTGTCGATCATACATAAAGATCATTAAAAGATGGACATAACTGCTGTGATGTCTACCACTTTGAAGCCTTGAACTGAGAATTTTTGCCTTTTGTCGTTGAGGTTTTTTAAAATCTGATATGATGAGTGAGAAGAGGAGACTGAGACTGACTGAGAAACTGAAGAACTTTAGACTTGCTCATAAAGTAGCAACTTATCAAGTACAAGGTAGCCATGCCCTAAAGCATACTTTACTACTGCGTTATTGCCTATTTTGCTGTAAATGGGACCATAATTCACACAATGAGAATTGTGCTGTATTGAAGAGTGCTTGAAACTAGTAGGTTATTTTGATAACCTCATTAGGAAAAAAAATTTTGGTGTAATAAATAAAGTGAGGAGTAGGGTCATTTTCTCACTGACGATACAATCTGTCTTCCTTTTGCAAACAGAAGAGTCGTCCCCTGCTGGCCATTAGAATGCATGTAGAGGTTTTTAATTATTTATTTTAGGTCTTTTTTCCCTTTTAAATGATGACAGTTTGAGACAGAGGGGTGGAGAGGAAAGGGGGGTGGCATGCTCCACTGCTTTTGCTTCACTTTTCAGAACTGGAGGCTATCATCCATCTTTATATATAGCGTATACTGTACTGTAGTTAAACCCACACAGGTTTAGAGGATGTATTGTGTGCTAAGGCCAATCTTGATTATGTAACTGAAGCTCTTGGTTTCTGTTACTTTTAAACTTTCTTTTTGTTTTAGACAGCAATATAAATAGCATTTGGCATTCCAATTGACTTAGTGTAGAAACTGAAGATGATTGCTTAATTGTTGCTTAATAATATGAACAGAGTGCCACTGATGATAGTAACATGCTAGTTAGCTTGGCTGTTTTTACTAAGCATGCGGTTAACTGATGATACTGGCAAAGCTTCAGACAGTATAGTGAATATAGTCTGCCTCAGAGGGCTGCATTGAGCCTTCTTGGTGTATAGTATCTAGTGGAACCTGTCATGGTTCTGGGTTTTGGACCCAGCATTTTTCAGTTTATGGACTTTGAATTCTTTAATGTTCCATTTGGTCCTTCAGTTTGATTATTGTCATATTCCTAAGTATATTGAGTCTTACTTCTTTGTTTTAGGTAATGGTTATTTCAGTTAGTATTTTGCTTAGCGTTTATTTTGTATAGTCTTTTGTTGTTTTCTTAGCCTTTCCTTTTGTGTCTTTCCGTGTCAAGTTCAAGTGATTTAGGGCCTTGTCTCTGACTTTTAGTTACTTCCTGTTTTATTTTGATAGTCTGTTGTTCCTTGTGTCTTGTATCTAATGTTACTTCCCCTGTCTTGTTACCCTTAATTAGTTTCAGCTGTTCCTCGTTCCCACACCTGTTTCCTATTCCCGTGATTGCACTACTATGTCCTTTAGTATAAATAGCCCCAGTTTCCCTTGTTCTTCATTGTGTTGTACTGTTTCCTGCCTGTGTGTTTTGGATTTAGTTTTCGTGGTCTCTTGGATTCTCTGTTCTTCCAGTATTTGGGTTTATGTTCTGGACTTTTTTCATCAGCCACAATAAAAGTTTGTTCTTTGTAAATATCAGCTTGCCTGCAAGTCTGCATTTGGGTCTAAACTCTTGCAAAACATGACAGAACCAGAAATGTCTGGACAACTGAGCAGGTCATTGCATTAAGACCAATGCCAGCAGGAACAGCATTGGTATCCTATGCAGATAAGAAATAATATCAGGTCAAGTCACAGAGAATGAGTACCTGTAGCCTATGTGAGTGTAGAATTTGAAGTCATGGGCACCTTCAAGGTATGTTACATGGTAGGGGCAGAAGATTTTTGAAGGCATAGTCTGGCTGCACGACCAAATGATAGGTCAAAGCATCATTTAGAATGAATGGGGTTTGATAGAAGGCTTGAATTCTTTGCAGTGTTCAACCGAACTTCATCTTTAAAAAGTGAGAACACCATGTGGGTGTGTGTGGATCTTTCAAACTAGCAGTAAGTTCACATCTTGCTAATTCTTCCTCTGTGTATCCTGAAGTAGATCTCAATTTAATTTTACCACAAGAATATTTTTAAAAGTAGGATATGCATCCTGCATTAATTAAAAGCCCCAGCAGAGAGTGTGTGTAGCAGTCTGTAGTTTTGATCAGTGAGAACCAACGGGGCAAATATATTTCTGTCTATAGCACGTTTGTGTCCTCCACTTATTATACAAAACTACTTGATTTGGCATCTATAGGGCTTAAAGATTAGAATAATTGCACCACATCATCTTGAGAAGAGTTCTCAAGTGTTAAAATGCAGAATATGTTGATTAAAAAAAAATCCAATACTGAATTTTCTTAGGTGAATTTACAGTTTCTCAAAGACACCAAATTTATAAATTTAAACATGTAAAGTTACTTAACAAGATTCAATATGATACACTAACAGGTTGTTTAATTACATTATTGACTGTTGAACATAGCTGCTTATTGAAGACAGCAATCAAAATGAACACAGAAAGAGCTGAAAGGTCTGGACTGACCTGGGATGACATGCCGTGGCAGGGGTATAGGATGGCTTTGTCATCGTCCTCGGAACCCTGGTCCAGGCAGTAGCCACTGGCCTTGCTGTTTCTCACCTGAAAGAAAAGTGAAAAAGATGCTACTTCTATAAAGCTGCCAAACTAAAAGCTCCAATGTTGTTAAAAAATGAACAAAAAAAGACTGTTTTTTGTGTTCTTCACTTAAAAGAATTTGCTTGTTGGATGCAAGAGCAAACACAAGAGTACTCGTGTACTTGAGCATCAGAGGAACTGAAGAGCCAGCTAATTACTTTGATTTTGATGGCAATGTACCCTCAACAACAGGAAAGTTTTACATGTATAGGGTTAGCATGGTGTCGGCTAAGGCATTGTGTGTTACCATCTGTCTGCTTCTCTCCTATTCTCTGTGCTCTCATATACTGTATTTATATAAAGCAGAAGTCCCGATAAAGCTATTGTCATTTACATATTTTACTCTAGGCTATTTGTTGTCTGAAAATGGAAAAAAAATGAAACAGTGAAATTGGGTCCATTAACTACACATTAACCACCCATCATCTACAAGCTTTTTCTGTTACACTGCTAAAATCTTGATTTTATATTTGATAATGTCTTTTGACAAAATTACCATAAGTACCATTACCGTAAGTTAAAGATCACGGTTATGCTGTGCTTTTGAAGTGACAGTGTTTTTTTTTTTTTTTTTTTTTTTTTTTTTTATTTTTTTTACTTTTTTTTTTTTTTTTTTTTTTTTTTTTTTTTTTTTTTTTTTTTTTTTTTTTTTTTTTTTTTTTTGGTGATTTTTTTTTTTGTTTGTTTGTTTTTTTTTGTTTTGTTTTTTGTTTTTTTCTCTGCTGGTAATAAGTCATTAAATAAGGTTCTTTTATTAAGAACTTGAATACAGATTAAGGCCTTTATTGATAAGTGTTCTTCCTGCCTCAGAATGGGCCTTTTAGTGGGGCTGTGCTCACATGTATATCTGACTATTTGATAATCAAAAAATGTCAGTTTTGTTTCAGTAAATGAACTCCAATTTATAAAAGCAGTTAACAGTGCTGATTTTCCTCTGGCTGTGGCTAAAACCTCTCTGAGGGACATAAACAATTATGCAGGAAAAACAATGCTGACTGATACAACCACTCTTCAGAATTTCAGGTTCAGTGTGTTAGCACTAATCCATGATTACTTTAAAAGCAGTGCAACTTAGAAAAAAAACACTTTATCAGTGGGTGAGAGCGAAGTCCTTGGACTTCTTAGATGTCAGCTGAAAACTGCATGAATGTGCAGGGCACTGATAAATGTCTACTATCAGTTATAGCAGCCAAAAGTGACTGATGGATGAAATAGAAGAGATGAAAAACTGTTAAAGTGCAGGTTTCCTTGCTGCTAAATTATTGATTGTAAGAACTGATATAAAAGTCTTAGAACTAGTGGCAAAGGCTTAGTTATTGTGTACTGTAAGAGGGAAAACTTGAAAGAGGGTCAGTTAGGCAATAAACCACATCTGACCCACAATAAAAAGTCTATATTAGTCAGCTGTCTAGGAGTTCATATAGGTTCTCTTGGGAGTTATTATTCTAGTCACAATAATTTCTTGCTTGTTACAACAATTTAAAGGGTTAGTTCACCCAAAATACAAAAGAAAATATTATTTAGAGTTTAGCCACACAATAGCATATAGCTGGATTTTTGCTTTGCAACAACCTCTAATAAAACCTAATAAAGGTCATTCTAAAATTTATGACCTTTACCATCCAATCAGTCAATTGATGGTTAGCAATACTTTATGGTTCTTTCTTTGGTTACAACATCTCTAATAAAAGGCAATAAAACAGCCGATATTCATGACATTATAGATTAGATTATAGGTTGCTGTTAATTCTGTATAAATGCAACAATAAAGTGGGGGACAAAATAAATGAATAAAAACATTAACCACACAGAAAGAAGTGAATTTGATTTATTTAATTCGGGACCTCTGTGCAGCAGCATAATTTATGTCCATATACACTCATGGCCACTTTAGTAGGTACACTTTGCTAGTACCAGGTTGAACCTTCTTTTGCCTTCAGAACTGCCTTAATTCTTGATGGCATAAATTCAACATGGTGCTGGAAACATTCCTCAGAGACAGTTGAATAGATGTACCTAATAAAGTGGCATATTGCTATAGACAAATTTCAAAGTGGAAATGACTGGAAATAATTTATTAATTATGTTTTCCTCTTTTGCTTTTGTTTTTCCTCGTCTGCTGTCTGGACACAAAGTGTGATCTTGCAGGTGCCATTCATCAGCTCATAAGAAATCACGGGAAGGAAGAAACTAGAAGAGGCAGAGAAAATGTGACCGTTACTGTGTCTCAGTTCACGGCTCTCGCTGCTGGCTGCGTTCTGTACCTTTCTTCTCCTGGCCTGGTCTGCACTGCAGTAAGGAAGGGGACGTGGGGAGTAGAGACTGAACATTTCTTACACAATTTCACACATCGTGACCACCATGAACACATGCGCGAGCCACACCATGACCATGAACACATAGACATTCATGGATTAGAAGGTGTCATTCAAGAGCTTCGCAACCACTATACGCCCACAGAAAGCGAGGTAAGCATAAGCCTCAACCCCCAGCAAATAGTTGGTATTTATTCCTCTGTTTCTACTGTATTCATGATAAATTGGACAAGATAAGACAGACACAAAACATTAGCCTTCTAGTTCCCAAAACCTTTTTTTGTCACATACTGGAGCTTTAACCTCAGCAGTACCCTGAAACTAAAGGGTCACAAATAAAACAGCTGGAGAATGGAAGAAACATGGAGGGGGACCCCTTCTTCATTAAAGGCAATGTCACAGTTTTGCACTTCCTTTTATGCATTACAGCCTGAGAAACAAGTGGGCACATAGATATTCACAGATTAAATAACTAATAAGTAACTAATAATAACTAATAAATAAAACACACTTGCAGTGTGCGTTTTATTTGAACACTGTCAATGGCAGTTTTCCATACAGTATTATATCACACCTGGGTGATACCGCCAGTAGACCTGCTAGGTTTTGCCCTGTATTTAGCCACATCACCATAACACTTGACCATGATTAAAAGCGCTCTTTGTATCTATTTCAGATTACTGGCATGATGCAGCATTAGAATAAAGTTCAAGAAAGTTGGACTTGATGTTGTACTGCAGTGGGCAGTGACAAGTCACTGACATGTCTTTTTTTCCTATTTACTTCCTTAAGACAAAACCTTTGTGAGATTTTGCAGACATTTAGCTCTGCTTCTTTTTTTGTGTTTTATACTATTTATGTTTCTGGTAAATCCCTCTCAGCGCTGACATCGTGTTCCAGCAGTTTCACATCATTCTGTCTTATATGTCTGTTGTCTTTTGTTTTGTATGGTGGAGATTATTCTGCACCATACAAATTCTGCATTCTGATTCTTATGTTGGAAGCACGAAAAATGGGAAACTTTTGCAAAGGCCAAATTGAGATAGATGACTGGGTGAGAGCATCGTCAAAAAGCAGGTTAGTATCTACAAAAAGGGGTCCAATGAAGGACAACCTGGCGACAGGAAAATAGGCTCACTCATGAGGAGCAAAGGCTGGCTCGTGTGGTCTGATCCTACAGTAGAGCTACTGTAGCACAAACTGCTAAAAACTTAAATGCTTACTACTGGTGTCAGGACACAAAGTCACATCACAGCTTGCTGCGTATGGGGTTGCACAGGCAAGACCCATCAGAGTGCCCATGATGACCCCTGTCCACTGCAGAAAGCACGTACAGTGAGCACAGGAGCTTCAGACCTGTTAGCCTGGTCTGATGAATCACATTTTGTATTGCTTCATGTGAATGACTCTATTAAAATCCCCTGAATGTGTAAGAGATAGCAGCAGTATGCACTTTGGGAAGTGGGCTAGTTGATGGAGGCAGTGGGATGCTCTGGGGAGTGTTTTGCTGGGAAACCTTCTGGAATTTATGTGGATGTTAATTTAAGACATACCACTCATGTGAACATTGTTGCACACCACATACTCACTTTTATTGCAACGGTATTTCCCTGATTGCCTCTTTCAGCAAGATAAGGCACCCTTCCACACTACAACACCCTTATTTAGACAGGGAAGGCCACTGAGACGTCATTTTACAAGGAATTTATAGAATACTTAAAACCAATAAAGCAATTTAAATAAAAACTAACAACAACCAAAGA
Source organism: Paratilapia polleni (assembly GCA_015106735.1). Lineage (NCBI taxonomy): Eukaryota > Metazoa > Chordata > Actinopteri > Cichliformes > Cichlidae > Paratilapia > Paratilapia polleni. The sequence continues at coordinate 20,358 of VUQI01022475.1, forward strand.
AGATACTAAAATAAGGGATAACGACAATTCAAAGAAAGCACGTGCATTCGCAGCATTCAATGTCCACCACAAGGGATTAAAAGGGATTAGTTTATCTAATTTTACAAGCTTCTGCAAAGTGTTCCACTTGTGTAAAGCACAGTCATTAAAACCATTCCTCCAATCTCACGTGATGATTCATAAGGACAAAAAAGTCATGGGAGCTAGTGCAGTGTGAAAGTGATCCACAGAAGTCTTCCTTCAGGAGCTTTGTAAATGGATAGAGTTCTGTTTAGTTCTCACTGTCAAAAACTTCCATCCAACTTTGCTATCTGCAGGTGTGAACCTGTAATGGCTTTAAGAATCTGAAAAAGAGCTAGAAAAACAACAAGTCAACATCTTGGAGGTGTTGTAGAGTCCATGGCTCGATGAGTCAGAGCTGTTTTAGTTGCAGGAGGGGTCCTACTCATGAGTGTTGTTCAAAATGTTGACCGTGTTTAAACATGTCTCCACGGCATGCTCTCAAACACTTTGCCCCTTCTCTTGCTAATCACCATGGTAACTAGAGCTGTATAAGAGCCAATGACATCATGAAAGAGGCCAACGCATTGTCGGGAGACCAGAAACAAGAAGTGGGTGCAGTTTTGGGATATGTGCTGTATCACGCCCTGCAAGGTCACTGCTTCACTGATCAGTCCCTGCCTCAGGAGGGCTTCTTTGTGGACTACATCCTGGACCGACTGGGGTCAGAAAATTTCACTGTCCATGGTAAATGCACATACTCACAAAAAACATATGAACACAAATAAATGTGTAGATGAAGATATAGAAAGACTCATCACTCAAATCCCAGGGCCTTTAAACCACTTAAAAGCAAAATTGCAGGGATTACAGTGATTGCTTTATTTATACATAAATGATTGAGAGTTGTGGTAAGCATATCTTGCTACTGGAAAACTATGTGAATCCTGAAGTCATTTTGCTCAGTTATTTCTTGTATGTGGGTTCTGTAGACTTGAAGACTCTCATGACGAGCCTGAACATCGGACCTGACCTGGCGAAAGACCATGAGCACAAACATGAGCACAGGGAAGATGAACACATGGGTCATGATCACAGTGTCCAGAAACGGAGGAAGAGGAGCACTCATGACCCTCATGAGGGGCATGAAAGAAATACCACCTGGGAACAGGTACATACCTACAAACACAGGAAAAGGTCTGATGACGCACTTCATCATTTAAATACTTTAAAGTTATATTTAATCAAACTTCAGAATAAGCATGCAAAGAATTGCTGTCTGTGTGCAAGGTAAAAGTTATATTGGACATCTGTGGTTTGTTTTCCCAGCGCTGTTTCTCAGCTGAAGAGCTGGTCCTGATCTATGGTCTCGCAGAGAACACCTCTGCCTCTTCTGGTCTGGGTCGGCCTGGCGTGGCTCGGCTCAGCCCAGCACTTGTCCAGCAGATCCTGGGTGGAGCCTGTACAGATATCACAGAAACACCAAAAGCAGATGGGCTCTCCAAGGCCGAGAGTAAGTGTTGTTGTGGACACAAGTAATAAATAGCTCTACAGGTAAACATGCCTCAAAGACTGACAATGATGTCCTGCTATTGAAATTCAGTAGAAAGTACTATTCAGGTGCTGCACTTTAAGGTAGTTTTATGGTGTGTTACATGTGACTTTATATGTGAAGTCTATGCAATGAATCGAACTGACGAGAATAGACGCAAATCCATGTTCAGACACGTTAAAATACTTCAGCTTCAATGAAAAATTCACTTCGTGCTACAACACAAAAACCCATCAGCCGGCATTGTCCCAAAGACTGTGGACTCACATGACTGCACGGACAATGAGAACCTGAAGACAGGCCTATTGAAGCCATTTGAGGACAGCTGGAGCTGTATGGTTCAACTTTACTTTTAGATAAAGACAGGAAGAAAGGAGAGAGCCTGGAGAAAAGTGAGCGAAATTGCAGGACTTAAGTTCTGAAAATATGTGGCTGTAGTTTGATTCCAGCTGTTGGTTCGACTCCTCCTCATCTGCTCTTCAGGGCAAATATTCATGTGTTTCCAGAGTGACTGTAAGATACTTTTGGCTTCTCCCTTGTCACAAGGGGTCACCACAGCAGGTAGCTCCACATGTTTGATTTGGTTTTTATGCCAGATGTCCTTCCTCACACAACCCCTTTGAGGTTGTGTGAGGAAGGACATCTCTGCCATTCTAGCCAGGGGTCTCTGGCTAGAATTGAACCAAGGACCTTGTGCTTGTCAAGTGAATGTGTAAACCACTACTCTGTGGAACCACTATCATAACATGACTGCATTCACACAAATAAAGGGGCATCCACACAGGAAGCGATCACTGTTCACACATCACTTTGTAGCTAACAGTTGGTCTCTAGTAGCTAACCCTCCAATGTATATACCGCCCAGTCATATGTCAATCAAATGCATTCTTTGCTTTCATTGGTAGTGCTTCAATCACTCACCTCAAAGTCTACAAAAATTTAACTCAGGACCCACCCTGTGGTTATTTTGCCTGTTGTCACTCGAAGTCGCTGAATGTCAGTTGCTTCCTGTGTGGACGCACAATTAGAAATAGGCTTGATTCACAAATTTGAATTCTTGCTTGTGCTTCTAGCAACTGTTTGCAATTACTGATTTTCAATTACAACTTGAAGGCTGGTAGATGTCAAAAATATGCACGTGTACTGTAGTGCATTTCACTTTTTCAGAACACATGGAAGCAGACACGAAGTGGAAACCTCCAGGGCTGAAAAACGCAGGCACATGGAGCACTTTCATAGAGTTATCTGATAAATATCATGCCTTGCTCTGCAGTTAATTGTACTGACAGACCATCCAAAAAGTCTGTGTTTTTGGAGACCGAAAATCTAGTATTTTATTTTTTATGTGGCTTCATTAGCAATAGTTAGCAGGTATCTGTGTCTCTGCAATGCATCCTTACAGTCTTTGGATGCACCTTGCATAGCACTCCACCCTTTTGTCTAATTATGGTCACTTCTGTGTTAAAAAAAAAAAAACAAGATGGCAGTGATGACACTGTTAGATTTAAGCCTCCAAAATGCATCCACATTTCAGTGGGTGGCATCATGTTTAATAATACATGTTATCATTTTTCTCTTTCTCATGTAGGATACCTCTATGCAACCCTCGCCAATGTGGTGATAACCCTGATATCCATGTTTAGCATTGTGGTGCTCCTGTGTACCTCCTGTACCAGTGTTTTCCAAATGTGTATCCAGTTTTGCATCAGCCTGGCAGTTGGTTCACTGACTGGAGATGCCTTACTGCACCTGCTACCCACGGTGAGGGACTTTGAGAGCTGACTCATAAGGCATTTACTAAAACTGTAATGGCTGACATGCTGGCACACAGTAAATGCCAAAACAGTTATTGTTTTTTTCATGATATTAATCATATACTCATTTATTTTCTTCCCGCGGTTTTTGTTTAGTCTCTGGGTTTACATGTGCATTCAGACAACAGTGGCAGCAGTGAACATTCAAGTCGCAGTCATGAGGAAGAAACTCCAGATTACATATACAAGATCCTGGTACTGATGGCAGGGATCTACTGCTTTTACCTGATGGAAGTACTCTTCTCTCTGATCACATATAAAGATAATCATCACCATCATAAACATCAACATGGGGTAAGAAAAAACCCAAAAAGAAACCAAAGAGCATTATACACAACACAGTGCTAATATGGACAAATCACTCTTTTCACTGAAAATAAACCTAACATCTACCTACACCCAAAATTGGTTATAAACTTTGTGACATACACAGTTTAGAAGTTTAAGTTTTAATTATTACAAAGTAGTTTTCATTTCCAGCTGCTCTTAGCTGCTCTTTACTTCCTCAAATACTTCTTTGTTTCGAGCTCTTTGCTTGTGTCTCAACCTTCAGGCTAAGATTATGAATCATTTTGCCTCTCTCTCCTTTCAGGAAGAATCTGAGCCTCACCACTGTGACCATGGGAGAGTTTTAGAGATGTATCAAAAGGAAAGGAAACAAAAGGACAAGTCACAGTCCACATCAAAAGCAGACCTGGTAAGAGACATATGGTCATGTGAAAAAGAAAGTTTTCATAGGATTCTGTGCAGTCATAGTCAAAAACTAACTACACCCCATGAGGACCACCTTTAGCAGCAATAACCTGAAGTAATTGTACTTGAACTATATGAATTTATCAGTCTCCAGTTGATTGAGGTTTGTGGGCATTTGTTTATGCACATCTCTCTTAAGGTCCACCACAGCATTTCAATCAAGTTGAGGTCTGGACTTTGACTGGGCCATTGCAACATTTTGATTCTTTGCTTTTTCAGCCATTCTGTTGTAGATTTGCTGCTGTGCTTGGGATCTGTGTCCTGTTGCATGACCCAATTTTGGCCAAGGCGGCCTCACATTTGACTCTTGAATACTTTGGTATACAGATGAGTTCATGGTCAATTCAATGACTGCAAGGTGTCCAGGTCCTGTGGCTGCAAAACAAGCCCAAATCTTCACCTCTCCACCACCGTGCTGACAGTTGGTATGAGGTGTTCGGTTTTTACCAAACATGGCGCTGTGCATTATGGCCAAACATCTCCACTTTGGTCTCGTCTGTCCAAAGGACATTGTTCCTGAAGTATTTTGGTTTGTACAGATGCAGCTTTGCAAACCTAAGCCATGCTGCCGTGTTCTTTTTTTAGAGAGAAGAGGCTTTCTCTTGGCAACCCTTTCAAACAAGCCATACTTGTTCAGTCTTGTTCTAACTGTACTATCATGAACTTTAACATTTAACATGCTAACTGAGGCCTGTAGAGTCTGAGATGTAGCTCTTGGGTTTTTTGCAATTTCTCTGAGCATTGCACGGTC
>VUQI01022483.1:10833-22267 GCA_015106735.1 Paratilapia polleni
AAGAAGTCTTTGTGATAATGTGTAAATCTCGAAAATGTTAAAAAAAAAAAAAAAAAAATGTGTGAGTACTTACATTTTCATTATTGAATGTAAAGACCAAGTGGATGTTGTAATAAGGTTTAACGCACAGCTGATGCTCCAATTCATTCAAGTGTTGAATGGGACCACAGTAATGGCTCTGTGCATGCCAGTCAGGTTCACTGACAGGAAAGCAGAAAAAACATGTCTTTACAGAACCAGAGATTGTACTAGTAAATAGTTAGCTAAACATTCATCATTATGGATAGGAATAACAAGATGGATAGACAGACAATGACTAATACTTTCGCAAAAGAAATGCAAAGTCCTTACTTTGCTTAAGCCTGACACAATGAGGCAATTAAAAAAAACAGAATGAATTCTCTAGAGCAGGGGTCTTGAACCTGCGGCTCCGGAGCCACATGTGGTTCTTCTGCCCGTCTCCAGTGGCTTCCTGTGGCTTTTAGATAAAAACTACAGTGCTTGACAAATTTATTAGGCCATCTGTCATAAAAACGAGAAAGACCATCCAGCATCACAAAATGCTTTAATGCGGACTCTGTCCTTTTCAGTGAGTTCTCTACGTTTTACCATTTTGAACAGCCAAATCTGAGCCGGCACACTGGACTTCTCTGAGAAGTCAGAAATTAATCAAGCATAACATTCAACCACTAAAACAAAGTTTTCTGTTCAGGAATGCAAGTAAACAACTGTAATTTGGCATCTTAACCAAAAAATGTTAATGAGCTTTACTATTTTTTCTGATTTCTTGTAAAACAGTAAATTTGAAAATTCATGGATAACAACAATAATATTTTAGCATTAAAAATATCATTTCAATTAAAGAGCTTGCGCATACTGGTGGACTAACCATTATAGAAACATAAAAAATTATTATGGCAATTACCAATACTGTTAATTTAGGGCAGCTGTGGCATAAACCTGACACTGGTTTGTTAAGCATTGTACGTTAATAGGAATATGGAAATGAACAATGGGTATATTTTTCCATTTTAATTTGTGTTCATCATCACTTTAAGTGATTCTTCAACTGAAAAAGAATTGTGTATTCTACACACTGGGGTTTTTTTTATTAATTAATTTCATCACTTTGTATTTTGTTATTTCATTCAATGTTTTATTAACTAAAATGTGCATCATAGCCCGTGTCTGTCACCTTGTGCCTTATTGTCTTAATTTTGCTGAACCTCAATAGCGATGGTTAGCATAGATATACACACATACATGTCCAGTCCTGAGTCCTCCTAGCTATGAACTCCAAATCACAAAAAAATAAAAAAAACAAGTCATAAAGGACAACAGAGAATTTAACAGTGCATGGGCAGATTTGCTTGCTTTCAGTGCCAACACTGCAGGCATTTGCTTTATCTGCTGCTTAAGTCCAAGTTAAACTGAAACAGGGCTTTTCTTCTTTACTTTTGCTATTAGGCTACTATATGTTTCATTATCAAAGCAGGCTACTTTTAATTTGATTTATTTTAACAAAGAAAGGTAGAACTCAAAAGTGGCTTTATAGATTTATGGTAACACTGTTTCAAAGTAGGCCTAAACATGCCAATAGATATTTTTCATCATCTGCTTCACAAATGTTCAGTTTTGCTGGTAATAAAAATAATTTTTAAAAAAGCTGTTTATTTGTTTGTTTACATAATTTCATAAATGCAAACGGAAAGTTAAAGAACCAAATAATCATAAATAGCCAGCTCCACAATAGTCACATGTGGTGAAGATTTTAATTATTTACTCCTATTAGTAATGTTGATGGGCTATTCTATACTTAATAGGATGTGTCACAGTCATTGTGAGCCTCAAATATGTTTTGTGGCTCCATGCAGATTTTTTTTGGTCAAAAATGGCTCAAAAGTGGCTCTTTTGACAGTAAAGGTTGCCGACCCCTGCTCTAGATAGATTAAAAAAGAAAAGGTGTGAAGAAAATCTCATAAGTAATGAGATACAAATGTTGATTTGACAGAGTGGAGGCAATTCATGCTCAGCGACAAAAGTAAAAAATATGCTCCTCAAGTGGTTTTCTTTCATCATCTCTGCCTGGAAGTATCCCTCCACTAACCTCTACCCTTTCTCTGAATCTCATCAGCACCACTCCTCTCTGATTATTTTTTTTCCCCATTCTTGATTCACTGACTCTATCCAGGTCTTGATTGTAGCATCTTGTTTCTTTTTAAGTGCCTCTTTGGGCTGAAGATAAGGCTCCAGTGGTTGGTTGGGCCTCTGGCTGCTCTGTGTTGAAAAGGCAATGACGTACAGCCACAGAATACTGATCTTTTCTGTCTCTAGCATAAGCAACCTCTCCAGGTCATCTGAAAGGAGAAAAAGAGTGAGAACATATTTTTAGGAATTTTACCACAACTTTACCAGTGTACAGTACATTTGTGCATTTCAGTACATTACAATGGACATTTCACACCACCCTTCTAGCTAATTTGGTAATCAATCAAAATAGAATTTAATTCCACTTCATTTTTCGGCCTAAAATTATTTTGATATCAACATTTTTTTTTTTATGCTCCCAAATCCAGCCCTTCCAATCAGCTTGCAAAAAGGTCATCAACATTTCTTCTGGCTTTCCTGTTGTTTAATTCCCTTGACATTTTGTTGTATTGTTGTCCTAGAGCCAGAAGCTGAATGTAAACCATGAACATTATGTAACATGAAACTTTGTTTCACAGCAGATTTCCAACAGTTTTAACTTATTTTAACACCTTTCCTCTTTATTTTGGTTACAATGGTGCATTACAAAATTTGCAAAATTCACTATTGACTTCACTATCATTCCTCACCTAAATAAAACAAATGATGTCATAACATTACAAGCACTAAAACTGTTTTCCTACCTTTTGTGTGCATCTTTGATTGGTTCCAGCACTAACACCTTACACTCTCTCTTGGCTATTTTTTCCAGCGAAATGAGGTTGTGGTGAGGAGACAAGCAGGGGGCTCGACCAACAGATCCTGCAGGAGAGGTGATAGCCTGGAACTCCATCACATCGCCTGACCTGGAGACAGCATAAACATATTGTAGACATGATGCTGGACAGGAATGTGAAGGTTTGCCCTAAATGCCTCTCCTGTCCTGCATAATAACCGTAATGTCTCTTAAAACAGTACCATCTATTAAGTGAATCATTTATACAAATATAGTTGGGCTAAAATCTGACAATATTCAAAAGAATTTCACATTTCTAAAATAAACATCAGGTAATAAAAGGATATTTGAAGCAGCATGTTGTTGCAGCAGGGGTTCTCCAACTTTTCTGACATGTACCCTTCAGAAGGTGAAAAAGTTAACACTCTTTCCCTTAAATTTTTTATCCATCATTATTCAGCTTAGTTTTACTCCAAAACACTGCTGCACAATGATCCTCCGTACCTGAGGCTCCGTGACCTGGATGGCTGGTGGTGGGGGAAGCTCTGAGATCGGGCCAGGCTATGCCTTTCCTGCAGCTCTCTGGATGGTGATGCAGTGTTCTTCACAGGTGACTGGGGCTCCATGGGAGGGGTAGACACAGAGGCTGTAAACTGCAGCTTCAGTTTCATATGCTGGCTCAGCTACCATGTTATCATAGTCATGGACAAGATGGAAGGGTATTACTGTAAGTACCAATTCTTTTTGTCAAGCAAAACTATGCAAAAAAAACAAACAAACAAACAAAAACCACCACAGCATGTGGGATCAGTTAACTAATTATTTTTTAATTAATTATTTTGCTGCATGTTAATTGAATGGTGTAGCACCACCATTAGGACATTGTCCACACATTTAACACACTGAGGAGTTGCTTCCTTTTGTACCTCAAAAAGTCCACTCTTGAGAATCTGGAAGGCCACAGTGAAGGAGAGGGTAGAACCCTTCTTACACTGGCCCAAGTTGTTGAGTGGAGACTGGCACACAACTGCTCCCACACTGGGGTCCTGCTGACTTCCTCCTGTTTTGATGGATGTATGGAAAAGAGTAGGTGACAAGGAGAAAGGATGAGAATTTTGGAAATTTGGAAATCAGACACAGGATTGGAGTGCAGAAAATTTATAGGGGAGATGAAAATTTTAGATGGCTTTTTGAAGGCAATTTTGTATAAACAAATACTGGTATGAAAATACTGATACATTGTCCTGTAAATAACTGTGCATTATAGAACTGAGATTACACAAGCAATTTACCCAAGGAGACCAGGCAAACCAAAAACAGGAAAAAGTGGCTTGAACCTTACAGGGTTCCCTTACAGTGAAACTGCTGGTTGTAACTTGTTTAATGTTTACATACAGTTGTGGTCAGAAGTTTACATCCACTCATCATGGGCATGAAAGTCATGGTAATTTTAGGCTTTAAATTATTTCTGTGAACTGTTCTTTTTCCAGGGTGAAATGATTGTACAGCAAGATATGTTTATGTAAACTTCTTACCATAACTGTACACTTAATGTTTACATTAGTCATTTAGTTTGTACAACTGCAAAAACTAAATTACTGATGTCAAGGTTGTTGCTGTTATAGCTGCGTTTTATGAAAACACGTGGCCAAAAAAGATGGTGTAAACTTTGCAGCAAATAACAGCTTAACAGTCAACAGAATGGAATTATTTTACAGTATATGTCTGAATTACAAACTGAGGCTATGTGATGTAATACTCACCCTCTGAATTCCAGATCAGACAAACAGCCAGAAAGTCCTGCAAATTGTTCAGCAGTGTATATTTCACCCAGAAGTGTTCTAGAGGCCTGACAGTCCTGGGGCAGGAAGCTGTCATTACCAGCTGAGGACGATGTAAGCAAATATTGGGCAACGAGTAACAAGTAGAGATGTATCTGGAGAGAGGAGGAGAAGAATTTGGATTTCTTTTAATAGACCATATAAAGACAGAAATATTCCTTATAACAGAATGCAAAGGTGAAACAATAGCACAGGAGAATGCAATTTCATTCCAATTTATATCCAATTATTAATATATTGGACTTATTTTTAGTTTAAAAAAAACAAACAAAAAAAAAAACTTACACTGAGATCTGTCTAAACAGTTTTTTGGGGGGGTTTGCTCTTTTAATAAACCACATATTCAACACATAAAAGCCATACAAGCAAAACGAGAAGTCAATAAAAGAAAATCTGCTATTACTCTGTCCACGATGGTATGCCCCACAGTTTGAGTTATTTACTCTGAATGTTCTCACTCAGACACCTCAGGATGCCAGTCAATGTCCTGTCAGTGTATCGCTGTGTTGAGCTGTGCACTGACAGGATGAACTGGGCAACGAATTCACTGTGCAAAATTTCACGACCAATGGAAAAAACAAGCAGCATACACCAGGTCACACTTCTGACCTGATGTGCCACCTTTTGACCTTTTGAGACTTCCACTGAAAACTTTTTGGTCTTTGGGTCATAGTCAGATTCCCAGTTCTTGTGACCGCTGATGATCTTCAACATGAAAGTTGTGTCGGTTTGACATGGAAGTTGATGTTTGACCTCTGCATGGTGAAATCGTAAATAGTAAGTAGTCAGAATGGGACTCCCCGGGAGTGATGTAAAAATAGGACCACTGAAGTGATGCAAAGAAGCAAAAGGAGAAGAGCTAAAGTGAGGCATTCACTTTTTATGGGCAGAGATGCAGAACTTTTTGATCACACCTTGCACACAAAAAAACTGCATAGCTCCTTCATTGTTATGTACTGCTACACACAAAATGACTCAACAGAAGAGAAACACTTACCTCATGACATTAAGTGCTGGACTGTGCCATTGTAGCACAGCCAACAATGGGACTTCCAAACCCTTTAGAAACACAATAAAGTTATTATTTCATAAGAAATATATAGCCACAACACAGAGTCACAATAGATAGTTGGCAGGTGCTCTCTCTCTTGCACTGGACACTCCCAATTTACATAAAATAGTGTGGACCTTCATGTTTTGAAATGAGTGGACAACCTGACACCTTGTCAACACACTTGTAACGCAATGCAACCAGAATCCATTGCATAGCTGGCTACACAGACAATGAATTTGCAGCATGGGAATGACAGATCATATGGACACATACCATTTGACAGCTATGTTTTTGTTTTTTGTTTTTTTGGTTTTTAAACCAGCCAAAACCAGCCATGATAGTGCAGTCAACAAGTGTAGATTCGGGGGATACAAGTACAGATGTCTGATTTTTATGTTTTTTTTCCCACCTTCCTTACGAGCTTTGGTCTTTCCGAGGAATTTGTTGACAGCAGAACAGCATCTTTCTTACCCTTACAATATATGAATTAGGCATGGCTAATGGAAAACATTTTTTACTTTAAACTTAGGATAGTACAAGCATTGGTAGCCCTAACTCTGCCCCAAAATTTGTATTCACAAAAATATTAATACTAATAATACTAAGAAAAAAGAAAAAAAAAGCAGAACTAAAACAAGCCAACAAACACTCCATTTTGTTTTGTCACCTCGCTGGATTGCTCCTCTGCTTTGTCTTGTAGCTGCAGCTGGAAAAGGAAGCTCTGCTCCTCCAGGGCGCTGAGCATACAGGGTAAATGTGATGACTTGCTGTCTATCCGACAGAATGAAGCCATGGTGACCTCCGCTGACCGATGGCTTTAATGGAAAGTGTAAACAGTTAAGCTCATTAGGAGGCTAAAAGAACACAGAAAACTTTTATGGATGTCTGAACTGATGTTGAACAATTCACGTTAGCAAACACTGCACTGTTTTTCTTGGCCTTCATGCATTAATTATACTGCAGTTGGCGGTGTGTTTCTAGGCAGCTGAATAAGTTAGTCATGTTGCTTTGTGGCACAGACAACTCTACAGCACTCTGTGCAAATGATTTCTTCTTGGTTAACATCACTTGCACTAAATCCGAAGTATTTCCAAACAACGGATGATGATTTGCTTCGAGGGACAAGATCTTCACCTTCTGATGTGCCAGACATTTGACTTTTGTTGTGTAACTGTATTGTAATGTAGTGTTACACATCCAGAATAAATCCATGAAACTTCACGGTGCAGGGAACAGCTGTGATTGCCACATGCAGGCACATGGTTAGCTTTTGCTTTATATTCTGTTGGCAGATCACACATTTTCAATCATGTTCATTAATTGTGGGAAGCCAAAACTCTTAATTAAAATTCAATTAATTGTGCAGTCCTATTTTTAAAGCTATTTTAATAAATCTTACATATGAATCATGGATTATCAAGCATAAGATTTCATACCACACGCTATCACTCACCGATATGGTCAGTGATAGCGTGTGTATCTGCATGCAGTGACATTTTTTCTGGGGTTTTTTTTAAATGTGATTTCCTGCTTATTTTATGCGATTTTCTGTTCTTTTTAAGTCTGGATAATTGAGTCTGTAATAAAGATTGATTGCCTGACAGCATTAACATTCACTGTTTTAATAGCAACTAGTACAGAGGACAGCAATCACAAGTCTGTCACATCTTCTACTGTATTGGGGACAAATCTGTTATTTCCTGTCCTCAGTCTGAGGCTCTTCTAAGAACGGAACCTGCAACGAAAGTGTCCCCACACTTAAAAGAGCCGCAGTCTGAGGACAGGAAATAACAGAAGATCTGCAGCTAGATCCTCTACAGTGATCACACACTCAACACAACAATTTAGCTTAGCAATTTAGCATGCTAAACTTTTCTAACAAGCTCTAAACATAGAAGACTTGATCAAAAAACAAGATAAATTAAAAAGCACTGGTCAAATTAAAAATTTGACTGGACCATAGTGCTGGCTGAAAAAGCACAAAAATCGTCAGCAAAAAGAGGTGACGGAACCAAGTTTTTAAACAATCAACCAGCTTTAAAGGTGGTAGTGATGCGCAAAAAAAACCAAAACAAAACAAAACAAAAAGACTTGAAAAGGGAAACTACAGAAACTATTACCAAGTCTCAGTCACTAGTGGAAAAGTGCTCTAAAGGCTGCATAAAGAGGATACCTACATGCTGCGATAGGACTAGGCCTATCTGCTTTTTCATAACCATCAGGTCAGCCCATGTATCGCCCCCTGCATAAAGACTGGGGTGTGAGAGTGTGAGAGTGAAAGTGTCCTACTTCTTTCAGTGTTAAAGTCTATTACTCCCCTGCTTACGGAGCACTTTAACAGAGTACACCATGTGTACACGTACTTACCAGACATTGTCGACTATGAGAACCGAGCCATCTGGCATCATGGGGAGGTAAGCGGAGTTATAGTTTGGAAGAATCTTCACATCTCTGATACACATTCCATCCTGGGAGCTGCAGTTCAACACTGAGGAAAAAGTTAACATAACCCATTACTCATTAGCTGTTTGTGAGGTTATTCTAATTCAAGTTATAGCTATATGTTGAGAACTGAGCCATCTCAGCATCATTTTGGTGTTTTGTCAACTAGAGGTGCACAGATTGCAATTTTTTGGCCAATTCTGATTTCCGATTTTTTCTGTGACCTGCTGATACCGATTTTTGCCAATTTTCATTTTCTTTCCAAGAATTATAACTGACAGCATATACAAACAAAAATCAACTTTTCTTCAATCAAAATATTATTTTCAGAAAGTAATTATTAAACTTTACAATTTCCCCCAGTAAGTTAAAGGATCTTCTCTCACTGAAACAACTGAATATAAAGTGCTCTGCTACTGGAAAGCGGTACAAATAATTAAATGAAAATGAGTTACTGTACACCCACCTTTACCTGACATATTTTACCTTACCAAGCAAAAGCAGGTGCAGCAGATTTATAGAAAAAAAAACAAATGTCACTTACATCCATCATTTTCCAGTATGTTTTTAACTTTACCAGATAACAGGACATAGACCCTTTTCTCTTTATCACTCATCTCCAAAATTTTCCTCATAACTGCTTTGATCCTTTGCTCATACTGAGGCTCATACCGAGGCTGCTGGCTTGTGGCTGGCTCTGAACTCTGGATAGGTTTAGCTTTAGCAACTTTTCCTTCGTTAGCATCTTTGTTATGTCTGAGTTGTTATATCCAATGAGCCAATAATTTTCAGATAGATAGCTCAGTTATAAGTTTAGAAGATTTTTGGGGATGCTATTAAAAAAAAAAAAAAAACATCAAGGAGTGTGTCTGTGTGTGAGAGCTGCTGTTCTACCCTTGAGGACAGTCAAGTGTTTTCCAGAGACAGTCATCTGTTGACAGTGGACACTGGGAGGTGGAAGAACATCCAGGGTGGTGCTAACTGGGAATATAAACAGGAAACCAGGGTGTTTGGTTGCTGTCAGACTGGACAGTTGTATTGAAATTTGATGTGTAATCCATCAGGACTGATACTGGTTGCCACCCTCCAAAATTCTGTAGTCCTAAAACCTTATTAATTCCAGGTTTTAGACCACAACATTTTTGAACTCTTGTGGCACACAGAGATCATTCCTTGTGTTGAGAGACCGTGTCTGTACCTTGGGTCTTGAAGGTACTCAGGTCTTGTCTGAAGGTGTGTGTTGGACTCCTGAGCTGCAGAAGAGTCAGGTAGCCATGCTCCCTTAATTCTGCTGTCTGCTCCTCCCGTTTCCACACAGTCACTATAATCTGTCATCACAGAGGGGCAGGTAAACACACAACAGGAGCAAGCAGTTATTCTGGCTTTAATTATACAGCCTCCATCTAAAGATTTCACCATATACCATACAGGAAGAGTCACCACACTACAAGTAAACACTGACAAATGTATACCATTTCATCATGTTTGTTATTATGTACTATTGTGTACATATGTACGCAGGTGGGTCCAACCTTGGCTTTACATGTGCTGACTGGCAGCTTGTCCAAAGAGACAGTGAGACAGAAGATAACCTGGTCTTCCAACACCAAAGCAGACTGCAGGAGAACCCAAAAGAACACAAAATGTTAAATAGCTTTTTTTTAAATTAGGAAAATATTATGTACTGAGATAAACAAGCAACCATAAGAGGAATACATCTAACTGCTGCTGTGATTATTTAGGAATTAGGAAAAAACTCAGGTTTACATTATCAGTATCCATGCTGGAATAAAAATGTACTAAATGCTCTGTTAACATTAGTTTAGCTTTAAATGTGCTCACAAATACAGTGTGTGTTTCAATTTTCTATCTGTCTATTTATCTTCTCTACATCCACATCCACACACACAATAAAAGGCCTGTGTGTGTAGAAAAGATAACCTGGCCATCCCTTACAGCCAGTAGTTAAGGGGGCTATGCATATACTTGTACAACCCCAATCCCAAAGAAAATGGAACACTGTGTAAAATGTAAATAAAAACAAAATGTAGTGATTTGCAAAGCCCATAGTCTGATATTTTATTCACAATAGACCATAGAAAATATATCAAATGTTTAAACTGAGACATTTTACATGACATTTCATGAAAAATATTAACACATTTTGAATTTGATGGCAGCAACACATCTCAAAAAAGTTGGGATGGGAGGAACAAAAGGCTGGAAAAGTAAGTGGTACTTAAGAGATACAGTTAGAGGAACATTTTGCAACTAATTAGGGTCATGGGTAAATGGTCAGTAATGTCACTGGGTACCAAAAGAGAGCATCTTAGAGAGGCCATCTTTACTTCTCAGAAGTAAAGACAGTCAGAGGTTCACCAGTCTGCAAAAGACTGTCTATAATTTGTGGAACAATTTCAGAATAATGTTCCTCAAAGTAAAATTGCAAAGACTTTGAATATCTTGTCATCTACAGTATATAATAATCATCAAAAGATTCAGAGAATCTGGAGAAATCTGTGTGCGAAGGACAAGGCCAAAAAACAATATTGGATGCCTGTGATCTTCAGGCCCTCAGGCGGCACTGTATTGAAAACAGGCACAATTCTGTCATGGAAATCAGGCTAAAGCTTTATCATGCAAAGAAGAAGATACAGCTCCGGAAAAAATTAAGAGACCACTCCAAAATTATCAGTTTCTCTGATTTTGCTAATTATAGGTATATGTTTGAGTAAAATGAACATTTTTGTTTTATTCTATAAACTACTGACAACATAACTCCCAAATTCCAAATACAAATATTTTCATTTTGAGCGTTTATTTGCAGAAAATGAAAAATGGTCAAAATACCAAAAAAGGTCCAGTGTTTTCAGACCTCAAATAATGCAAAAAAAACCAAGTTCATATTCATTTTTAAACAACACATTACTAATGTTTTAACTTAGGAAGTATTCAGAAATCAATATTTGGTGGAATAACCCTGTACGTGGCTTGATTCATGCAAAGACCATAAGGATTGGACCATAGCAGACTGGAGTAAAGTCATCTTCTCTGATGAGTCTAATTTCCAGCTTTGTCCAACAGCTGGTCATCTAATGGTTAGATGGAGACCTGGAGAGGCCTACAAGCAACAATGTCTCACACCCACTGTGAAATTTGGTGGAGGATCGGTGA
>VUQI01022502.1:0-16055 GCA_015106735.1 Paratilapia polleni
CGGGAGACAGACACCCTCTCTACTTTTAAGATTAGTCTTAAAACTTTCCTTTTTGATAGAGCTTATAGTTAGGGCTGGATCAGGTAACGCTGAACCATCCTTTAGTTATGCTGCAATAGGCCTAGGCTGCTGGGGACTTCCCATGATGCACTGAGCACTTCCTCTTCCTCACTTTCTTTCACTCTCCATGTGTTTTATACACCATTTGCATTTAATCATTAGCTATTATTAACTCTGTCTCTCTCCTATAGGTGTGCCTTTTTGTCCTGTCTCCCTCTGCTCTCTTCTGTTTCCCCTCATCCCCAACCGGTCGCGGCAGATGGCTGCCCCTCCCTGAGCCTGGTTCTGCCGGAGGTTTCTTCCTGTTAAAAGGGAGTTTTTCCTTCCCACTGTTGCCAAGTGCTTGCTCATAGGGGGTCGTCTGATTGTTGGGGTTTTCTGTCTTTTCTGTCTAATATTGTAGAGTCTTTACCCTAAAATATAAAGCGCCTTGAGGCGACTGTTGTTGTGATTTGGCGCTGTACAAATAAAATTGAATTGAACTGAATTGAATTGAATTGAATATTTAAGTGATGTCTTGATTCAGGTCTGGCAGTAATCAGGCCTGCCTTTTTTGTATTTACTTGGGTTATCTTTGTCTAATATTGAAATTGTTTGATGAACTGAAACACATAAGTGTGACAAATATGCAAAAAAGTTGTTCATGGCACTGTACATAATTTTTAAAAAGTGTCATATCATGAGATCAATGATATAGTGACACTATAGCATTTATGCGCTAGTCAGAAATGTCTGAGAGCAAGATCAGCGTGTTAGCCTCCAATGGCGATTTCGTATCTAAAAAGGGAGCTACTTCAACAACCTCCAACAAAGCACAATACTATGCAAAAAAAGTATTGTGTATTGTGCAAAAAAACAAAACAAAAAAACACTGTTCCTGCTAAAGGTGGAATCAACAAACTTGTTTCATCGCTTCAGGCAAAAAAAATTCCTGTTGAATACAACCAGGCTATGACAGCACGTGAGGAGGAGATACCAATAGCTGGTGACGTGCAACCCAAAAGATAACAAATGACTCAACCGAGCATTGCTGGAGCACTCACTACTTTCACTCCAAAAGACGGGAAGAGCACATGGTGGATGGAAATTACTGTTGTGGTTACATGGAGAAAAAGAGGGCTTTAAGCAACTGGATAAAAAAGCCTGATCCAAGATACAACATCCCAGCTAGAAAATATTTTTCAAGTTCAATTTTATTATGTGACAATATTGTGCAGATTCCTGAAGAGTTACAAAGTTAAGTTACTTTTGCCATTGTTATTGCTAAACTAAATTGTCAAACAGTTATGCTTTTGCTTAAGATTTCCTGGGAAAACACTACCTATGATACTTTTGTCCTCATATTTGACTTAAGCTGTGTTACTACTATTGCAATATCATGCTGGCAATAAATTCACCCTTTGGGTTAGTTGGTCTGTCATCAATGAGCTCACTGGAAAAGGAGGAGAGAAAAGGCCCTTCAATTTGTTTGTACTAATAAATGCTGCTGCCTGCAAGTTGCAATCACCAGTAAAATGTTGTTCAGTATTTTTTTCCCTATATCATCATAAATAGTATTGTCCCAAATTTCTTTGAAATATTGTGATATGATTTTGAGGCTAACCACCCATACTGTAAAGGTACCAGCCAGCAAAACCCTTCCACCTTTACACAGAAAGGAAAAATTTGCTGTTACAGGTTTACACCCTCTCTAAAGTATAACATGCAACAAGTTAAAAAATGATCAAGTTAGCTAATGTATCTTATTAGCCTATTAATAAAAACTGTTTGAGAGAGTATGAACTATAAAGAAGCTTAAAAAACATAAATGTTATGACATAATACATTTTACCTTCAGTTGTTAAGCTGATATCCTTCCATTTATTGCTTTGTATGTGAACAAGGTTACTGTAATTCAGTGCTCTCCTACTGGTTTAGCCTACATTCCTCTTCTTGCTTGAAGTGGGAATTAACTCCCTGCTGTCTTTCACTCTCTTCTCATCAGCGCCTGTGTTTGCATTGAAGAAACAGTCATAGCTGCACCTATGCAGTTACACTTTTCCATCTTTGCCACACAGTGTGTTTTATGGTGGGTGGACAGTGCTAATTTAACTAGTGCAAAATTGATGAGACACAGCAGATTGACAATAGGCTGAAATCAGTTACAAAGGCTGATGCTGGCCAAACAGTAAAAATCTTAATAGCCATGTCTGGAAAACCACCACCTTGGTGTTTCTTACAAGATGCAGCCTCTCACAACTTTCTAATTGATCTGGCATGGTAACTGTTAAGAGGTAATAAGTTTTATCACAATAATAAAGCCTTTTTCTATTCATACCTTTATGAATTCTGCTTAATTTCCAACTGATCTCTCCTTTCTGAAACTTAATTAGGGTCTAAGCTCAATACTTTATTGGAATGGAAACTTGCAGGTAGACCTAATTCCACAATAATTATGTCAGAAGTCAGAATTATTACCAGAGCAAAATGTTAATTTTACAAAGTAGGATATGCAAGGATAGGCAAAAGATCTTTTAGCTGTCAAATATTTTGAAGCGATGATCTGGTCCAACAGTCTGTAAGCTGACAGTATCCACAAACCTCTGCTACAGTGTATTATTAACTCTGTGAGTGGCCTCTAGTCAAAAATAAACAGCTGCTGAACAAAGGTCGGCTGAATAAAAATAAAGACAGGTTTTTACTTCTTTGTTTCCATGTTTAGTAAAAAGCTATTTTCCAAATAAATTCCTAATTAGCAGTGTGTCAGTGTTTAACATGCTGTGTTGAGACTCATGACCCCGCTGGCCCTGAATGCTTGGAGAGGAGGATGGAGCACTAATGACTGGCTGATCTCTTCATTCTTTTTCTGCTTTCATCCATCCATCCAAATTCACTCTGTCATCTTCTGAAACTCTAGATTCCTCTTATTTGTGGTAAAATTGAGTCTATCCTATTCTATCCCTTTCTTCTTGTCTTTCTCTGCATTCATGCATTACGCACAACTGATCCCACATCTCTTCCTGTCCTTCTAAAGCTCTAAATCTTTCTCTATTTATCTCTGACTCTCAGCAATGCCTGTCTCATGCAGTAATGTTGTATCACCACTCTCTTTAGTGTTAGTGTTATGTAGTTTAGAGACTGATGCTTGGACCACCAAAAAAACACTGGTTGACACTGCATGTTTACTAGGGCTGTATCATATCGTCCGTGATACCAGTATAAATGTTTACATGATATAAAAGTCTAATGGTGTAATCGTGATATGGTTGCTATAGCAAGGCGTAGCTTTTATGTTTCCTAGCACGCACAACAACGAAAAGCCCAGGCATGTCTGAGAGCAAGAGCCGTGTGTCACCCTTTAATGACGATTTAGTAAAAAGGAAGCTATTCAACAACCTCCAACAAAGCACAATGTTTTGCAAATTATGCAAGAAAACGGTTCCTGCTAAAAGTAACAACACACGTGTGTCACCACATGAGGCAAAAACACACAGTGGAGTGCAACCAGGCTATTAAGGCACGCAAGGAGGAAATACTAGCAGCTGGTGATGTGCGACTCAAAAGTGAACAAATGGCTCCACTAAGCGTCACTGGATCTTTGGCTAGTTACACTCTATATGACAGGAAGAATAAATAGTGGATGGAAATTACTGATGCAGTTACATGGTAAAAAAGCAAGGCTTTAAGCAGCTGGATAAAAGGCACAACATCGCAGGTAGATTTTTTTTTTTTCATTTTTATTCTGTTACACTATTGTGCAGACTCCTGAAAAGTTACAAGGTTAAGTTACTTAGTTACTTTTAAGCAGCTATGTTATACTTTTACTCAAAGGTTCCAGGGAAAATACTACCTAGGCTACTTTTGCATTTACATTTGACTTAAGCTGTGACACTGGATAAAATGCTGTGTCACTATTATTGCACTATAATCCTGCTGCTGCTGTTGGCACCTTGTTTCAATAGATTCGCACTTCAAAATAGGTGGTGTGTCATCAATGACAGGAGCTCATTGGAAAAGAAAGATGGAAAATGCCCTTCATTTTCTCACACTTAGAAATGCTGCTGCCTGGGAGCTGCAAACATTGATAAAACGTTGTTCAGTATTGTTTTTCTTCTATATCGTCAGAAATATCATTATTGCAAATTTTCTTGAAATATTGTTTTATAATTTTTAGCCTATATTACCCACCCCTAATGTTTACTGTCATTCCTATAACCATCAGTTGTTAAGAGGAGTTAACTTGAATCACAGTAATGCCAGAAATGTCAGAATAAGGCAATTAATACAATATTTCTGGCCAGTTTTCTGTTATTTGTCATGGATACACTTTGGATCTGGATCTTGCTCATTCAGCCAACAAACGTCTAAATGGTCCATTGCTGTTTTTTTGTTTTGTTTTGGGATTTTTTTTTTCAGGGAACATCAGACCTAGGAGTCATTCAATATAAAATGAAACAAATCTGAAAAAAGTTCCTACCTGACCACCTTGGAATCATCAGGGTTTTTTGTACAATAACTTTGGCATATTTAATGAAGTAAAGCAAAATTTTCCCTTCATATTACAAAAATTTAATTAAAGGTCCTTGAAGTACATATTGGTTGAGTTGAAATTGGAGGAACGATTAAAGGCCTTACAGCCAGAATCTGGAATCCAGGCTAGAAGATGATTCTGGTATCAAAGTGAAGGTGTTGAGAGCTTTCATATGCTACAACTTGTTCTGACCAGCTACCTATCCAACGTGATGACATGACATTTGAAAGTTAGTAAAATGTATTTGTTTTCAGTTTTTAACAGATCTTAAATGTGTTTTTCACCCTGAAAGGTGTCAAAAATGTCAGAGAAAATAAGAATTAAAAAGTACCACATTTTGATCCAACACGATGTACTTCGGGGGCCTTTAACTGGGAAATATTTCATAATGTGAAGGTAAAATTTCACATGGCCTTATTAAATATGCTAAAATTATTGTACAAAAAAAAAGATCAGCTGGTCAGATGCAGGGCACTCAAGTGTTCACGCTATGTTGAAAGAAGTGGGGATAACCTCAAAAGGTAAAACCTGCTGAACTTTTACTCAAAGCAAGGACCATACACTATTGCCCATCAGTAGGCTATATAACAATAGTAAGTAATAGTAGTATGGATTATAAAATCTTGACTCACGCAGATTAAGGCTCCAGGGTCAGTATTCTCTAAAGAGTTTTGTTGTTAATTATCTAATACACAATCCAGTCAGTTCCTGTCCTCTAACACTTTCCATTTCCTCATTTCTCACTCTTCCTGACACGTACTCCAACTCCCAACCTCTTTATCTCTGACAGATTCCCAAATTCTCTCCCCCCGTCTGCCTGTCTGCCAGTTAGCCTTTTCAGAGGATCCACTGGCAGCTGTTGACGTTTAATTAAAGCTCAAATTAAATCAGCAGCAGTTTAATCTTCTCTGGATACCACAACAGGGAGACAGGGGCTGGGAAGGCACTCTGTGATGTTGGCAACATCCCATAACACCTCACAGGAGCCAATCCATAAGAAGCTAAGACATACTGTATTACTAACCTCCTTTCCACTCACAATATCAACTTTGTTCTTGTAATAAATGCAATTTACATCGTATTCTTGTTCTGATTGATGGCCAGGAGTTGTTTGCCTGTGTGTAGGAGACAAGACAAAGACCAGGTTTGTGGCTCTTCTTGATCATCTTGTGTGAGCCTCCAGGGATAATTCACCGTTGAAAACATTGCTCTTTCTGCAGAGAAATGCAGGAAGGAGGGAAGACAACAACAACCACAGGCATTCACACAGTGTCATGTCACCTCGTTCTGTGTGTACTACAGTCCCCCAGAGGAATACTAGGGATGGGCAATTTGACATGTCTTTCTGCATATGCTGGCGCCATACCAATCCGCCGGTCCAACTCGCGCTCCACCTTCCCATCACTCATGAATAAGATCCCAAGATACTTGAACTCCCTTGCTTGAGGCAGCCTCTCTTCCCCAACCCAGAGGGAGCATTCCACTGTATTCTGGCAGAGAACCATGGCATCAGAGTTGGAGGTGCTGACTCTCATCCCAGCCATTTCACACTTGGCTGCAAGACGCTCTAGTGCATTCTGGAAGTCATGCTCTGATGAAGCCAACAGAACAACACCATCATCATCAAAGATGCTATTCTCAGGATCCCAAAGCAGATGCCCTCCTCACCCTGGCTATGCCTTGAGATCCTGTCCATAAAAATCAAAACCAGGATTGGAGAGAAGGGGCAATCCTAGTAGAGCCCAACACCCACTGAAAACATGCTTGACTTTGTGCCAAGGACGTAGACACAGCTCTCACTTTGATTATAAGGACCTAATGGCCCATAGCAGCAGGCCCAGAACCCCATGCCCCCGCAGTACACCCCACAGGTGTCCCCTTGTAAGCCTTTTCCAAGTCTACAAAACACTTGTAGACTGGATGGTTGAACTCCCGTTATCCTTCCAGAAGTCCTGCAAGGGCAAAGATCTGGTCCAGTCCATGGAATAAACTTTCCCGGGAGGCTGAGCAATGTAATATCCTGATAATTGGAGCACACCCTCCAATCCCCCTTTTTGAAAATGGGAACCACCGCCCCAGTCTGCCACACCACAGGCACTGTCCCATACCACCATGTGACATTACCGAGGCATGTCAACCAAGACAGCCCCACAATGTCCAAAGCCTTTAGCATCTTAGGGCGAATCTCATCCAAACCTGGCGGCCTGCCATCAGGGAGCTTCTCAACTACCCCAGCGACCTCTGCCAGTGTAATTGGTGAGACTTCCCCCAAGTCTTCAGGCTCTGCCTTCTCCACATAGGACGTTTTGGCTCAAAGTGCACAGACTCTATGTCCGCAAAGTCCCCGGGGATGCAAGAGAAATCCTTCCGGACGTGTGAGTTAAAGACCCTACGGACAGGAGCCACCACCAGGCATTCCCAATTCACGCTCACTACTTGTTTGGATTTTCCAAGTCTGTCTGGGGGGGCTTGTGAGTATCCCCACACCCGCCCAGCACCTCTCACCATGGCCTATTCCGGAAAAAGAAAGAGTCCAGCTCTTCTCCAGGAGTTTTGGGTCCAGAACCCTTGCTATGCGTGGAGGTGAGCCCAACTATATCTAGTTGGTAGTGCTCCACCTCCTGCAGCAGCTCAAGCTCCTTCCCCGCCAGCGAAGTGACGTTCCACATCCCAAAAACCAGTCTGCAATGCTGAGGGTCCACATGCCCTGACCCCGGCCTTAGCCTACCACCCAGCTCACACTCCACCTGACCCCAATGCCTGCCCCCGTGGGTGGTGGGCTCACAGGGTAGTGGATCCGTATTATTTTTTCAGGCTGTGCCCGACCGGGCCCCATGGACACAGGCCTGGCCACCAGATGCTCGCCTTCAAGTTCCCGGAGTTCCTTCCGGGCAAGGTTAACCAGCTCCAAACACTCAGTGGGATTAGGGTTTTTCTGAATCGCGCCTTGTCTGGTCCCACCCTGGGACCAATTTGCCATGGGAGACCCTACCAGGGGCTATTACCTCGGACAACACAACTTCCAGGGTTACAGCAACGCACAAACCCCTCCACCACGATAAGGTGGTGATTCGTAAATCACCACCTTATCGGCTGTGGCTCAGGAGGTAGAGCGAGTCGCCTACTAATCGGAAGGTCAGTGGTTCGATTCCTGGCTCCCCTAGTCTGCATGCCGAAGTATCCTTGGGCAAGATACTGAACCCCACGTTGCTCCCGATGCGTTCATCAGAGTGTGAGTGTCTGTGTGAATGTTAGTAAGCACTTAAGTGTAGATAAAAGTGCTGTATGAATGTACGTGTGACTGGGTGAATGTGGCATGTAGTTAAAGCGCTTTGAGTACACAGAATCTGAGTAGAAAAGCGCTATATAAGTACCAGTCCATTTACCATTCGTAGGGGGATATTCACTGTTCTAAGAATTAGAATAATTCTTAGAACAGTGAATATCCCCCTTTTATAAAAATTACTACTTTTCAAGTTATACCCTTCAAAAGCTGAAATTTCTATTTCTATGGGTCTTTGATTAAGTTTAGGCTCAGTTTCTCAACTAAGATTGTTTGATCTTAATTGAGGCAAACAGTATCAAAAATCACAGCCTCCTTCTCAAAGTCAAGACTCATGAATCACACACATACATTACTGGCATGTATATCTCAGTGAAACATCTTTAAATGTGACTTTAATCATATAAAATGGCATTTTTTTATAACTTCAGCTTTTGACTGCTAATCATCCAGTGCAGCTTTGCTTCATTTCTTCACAGTAATGCATAAGTTATTAAACCAAGATAAAATCCGTCTCACAGATTTAGTCTTTGTTGAAGAACTATAACTTCCCAAGTAAACACCGATAGATGATAGAGTATAATGTACATCTATGAAGGTGCCCTAACTTACATAACAGCACTACCACTCTTACTCTCACTCTCACTCCCTTCCAAAAAATTGACTAGCCAACAGTCATCTTGGTAATACTTCTGGGCAGTTGTTTGGGCAGTTGTTTTGATGCCACTATCCAACTGAATGTGGAGAGAG
This sequence comes from Paratilapia polleni, assembly GCA_015106735.1. Classification (NCBI taxonomy): domain Eukaryota; kingdom Metazoa; phylum Chordata; class Actinopteri; order Cichliformes; family Cichlidae; genus Paratilapia; species Paratilapia polleni. The sequence continues at coordinate 8,604 of VUQI01022502.1, forward strand.
CCATAAATTTAATCCTGTGAGGTGTAAGTCATGTTCGGTGATGATCCCAACCCTAGCCCATACCCTGAGCCTACGTTTCAGAGAAAAGTAAAAAGGAACAATTTTAAATAGCTTTTGAATTATGTCAGAACTATTGTTTCTTTTGCTCCCTGACTGCAAAGACTTGGGTGAACAATAAAAAAAAATAATTACATATTCTGATAGCATAGGTAGGCTCCAGTCCCCCAACAATGTTGAACTGGATTGAGAAAAAGAAGGATGGATTAAAGATTAGTGATAGGGCTATGTCACCAATGATGACTTAGACCTGACAGGGTTCATTTCAGTTGTCATCTGGACATAAATCACCAGTTGAATCTAATAAAAAATGCATCAAAATTTGCTTGAGTTCATGCAAAATAAAGTTTAAAAAGCTTTTCCTTTTCCCCACCAGGTTGCACTTCAACTACACATGCTAAAAGTAACATCATATTTTACCTTCATCAACAACTCAATCCAGAGTGTTGACTGGCTCTTTGGGGCAGGGGTTGGACAACCACCATCTTTGTCGTTACAGAGTTTTCTTTGTGATTAGTTGAGTTACATATCTCTCACTTACAATGTCTCTGGTCTTGCAATGTTGCTAAAAGCAATCAGTCTCTCTATGACTAAAAAGCAAAGTATTCAGTCAAATAGCAATTTATTATGAAAGCAGTTTCAAACACTTTATAAAACAATCCAAGAAAACATTTTGACTGACCCCTAGAAACATATGTAGGCATTCTTCTCATCTTGCAAACAGTTTGAAACAAATTCCCTGTAGTTTATCCGGTCATCTTTGGCATGTTTGCTACCCTGAGATCTCCAGTAAAACATTCAGTTGTCCTCAGTTGTGTGGATCTGAGGAGAGTCTGATAGTACAACCCAAATGCACAATTAGGAACCTGGCAAAGAGTGAGTGTATGGGGTTCGAGAGGGTAATCTAGTTCTAATTTAATTATTAGCTTGCATGTAAACACACCAACGGATAGAAAATCGCCTCAAGCTGCCTGCCGGACCTTTTTATCTGAATGCACACACACACGCGCACACACACACACACACACACAAACACACACTTTTTATGCCAACATATCCACCATCTAACTGCTTAATATATTGACTTCATAAAAACATGAATAGCGTTCTATTAAAGCATTCTATTGCATAAACCTATCAAATAATCCAAAAAATCCTTATTAAGCCACACATTATACATACAGAAACTCTGTTTTTTCGCATTTTAAAAACTCTCCTTCTGTAGATTTCCTGCCTATTTTTTCATTGCTTTCACTCTTCACCACTGTCAGAGTTATTTTCTGAAACTAGTCCTTCACAAATGTGTGTATCTGTTATAGATAGTATCAAAATATTTCAGGCAATGCAATGTGTGTTCCCAGTATCCTCAGTGTAACTTAACATGGAAAGACAGGACCCCTACAAAGTTCAGTTAATGCAGATTTTTTTTCTGAGAATGATCATGCTATGTGCACATGGTGGTGGGTCTAAATACCAAAATACCCATGTGCCTTGGACAGCGTTGGCATGGAGAAAGAGCGAGTGAGAGCAAGAGTGAATTCAAAACTCTTAATTGTTATAATACAACACAATGTGGCACCAGTTGTATACAATAGAGCCAGAATTTCAAAGGCTAAACTGCAAATTGTGTTTTCCCCCTGGTGACTATATGTTTCTTTTTGAAATGCACCTTAATGTTAAGTGTTAACGCACACAGCCTTGTACCTTTGACTTATTCAAGCTCTTAATCTACTTAATGGTTTTAGCAGGGGAGTTAAATCGTAGTCAAAGCCATAGAGTACACCAAAATTGTGATTCAAATTAACACCTGATTTATTTTCCAGCCTTAACATTAAGGTATCCAAATTGTGAGTCTATTAAAATATTCTATGGGAAGATGAAAGGCAACTTTACTTATTGAAACAGGGGTATCTGAAGTATTTTCAAGGCACAACAACAATGATATGTTGGACCCATCTTACATTACAAATGAACAAGGATGTTGATAAAGGGCGCTGGAAGGAGGAGGGAAAAAGGGTCAGACCACAGCCATCTTCCAGCTCCAAATTTTAGTTTCTGTTTGGCTCTCTCTCTACTGGTTGGACACCCTGCAGTCTGTTCCACAAGCTCACCCACCACCAAAATAAGGCCTTAGCTAAAAACCCTAATAGATTCTTAAATCACTACCATAAATAGAACAATTTGTCATATGGAAAATAACCTATTTCCACCTGCACAAGCTATGATCCTACTGCATTTTATGTGAAAACTCGATCTGGTTATCAGCAACACAAAACTACTTGCTAATATTTTGATTTTTTAATCTCAATATATGTAATAGCTGGGCGCTAAAAGGTAGCAACGGTAGAGCTGTTCCCCACCTGACTGCATTTGTAAATTTGCCCGAGGCAGAACAAAGTCCAGTTTGTTAACCAGCTTTGAGTCTGGGAGAGAGACACAGCAAAAGGTCTAAATCCTGCAGAGAGACATCTGTATCCCTCCTCACATACTGCCTGCCTGCTCCAGCCCAACATTATCGCTGTGCAGCAGCCCTCCACAAGCGTTACACCACCACCGCTGCTGCTATTACACAGGCTTACTGCCCTGCATCTGTGTGTGCAGCTTTTAGGGTATTAAGGGTTATCATAGCGCATGGCACTAATCTAGAGCGAGACATACACAAGAGTGAGACCAAAGATGAGTTGGCCACCAGTGGCCGAAAGCCAAGATCGTTGCAGACTGAGGGACACACTGCATCAAACACACACACAGTGATGTCACTGCTTGGTAAATACATAATATATAATATATAAATAAAATATATAAATATACAATTTCTAGATTTTAAAGAGGAACAGTGTATTTTGTTAATGACAATAATGACAGTTTTAAAACAATTTAATTCAATTCAATTTTATTTATATAGCGCCAAATCACAACAACCGTTGCCTCAAGGCGCTTTATATTAAACACAATAAGGGATTTTTTAACATAATTTCCCACCTTATAAACTTCTTCCATTTATCTCAGCATTTTAACTGTTGGAAACAACTGAATATCTGAGGCCTCATTTGTTCTCATTTGTAATCTCATCAAAGTTTGTATTTATTGCAGCCGCTTGTGTCTCTTAGACATGCACAGGTTGTCCTATGGCATTAGTGCGAGGACCCAGGAAAAAATTTTACATTAAAGTCCAAAGAATGTGACGTTTAGGCTCCCAGTTTTTGCTCTGCTCCCAGTGTCAGTGAGCAACACCACCTTAGCTTAACGGTAGCTTAGAAATGAAATCCACTAATTTCTAACATCAACAAAGAACCTCCTCCCACAACAACACAGAGTCCAACACAAACTCCTCATAAGGACAACAAAACAAACACTGATGTGAATTCAGATAGTATTTTGCTAGTGGCAACATTAGCCAGCTAAGGTTAGCCAGCTAGCCAGCTACCTGCTGTGTTGGTCATCAAGCAGTTAGTTTGCATTAGCAGGTAAGCTATTTAATTCAATTAAATTTTAATTAAATAGCGCCAAATCACAACAACAGTCGCCTCAAGGCACTTTATATTTTAGGGTTAAGACCCTACAATATTAGACAGAAAACCCCAACAATCAGATAATCCCCTCTCAGCAAGCACTTGGCAACAGTGGGAAGGAAAAACTCCTTTCTAACAGGAAGAATCCCCTGGCAGAACCAGGCTAAGGGAGGGGCAGCCATCTGCCATGACTGGTTGGGGGTGAGGAGAAACAGAAGAGAGCAGAGGGAGACAGGACAAAAGACACACTATGGGAGAGAGACAGGGGAGTGAAAAGAGGTGAGTGGAGGAGAAGGGGGTCATCAGGCATCATGGGAAGCCCCCAGCAGCCTAGGCCTATTGCAGCTTAACTAAGGGATGGTTCAGGGTCACCTGATCCAGCCCTAACTATAAACTTCATCAAAAAGGAAAGTTTTAAGCCTAATCTTAAAAGTAGAGAGGGTGTCTCTCTCTTGAATCCAAACTGGGAGCTGGTTCCACGGGAGAGGGTCCTGATAATGTTAACACTAGCCAGAAGAAAGACAGTTTTACCTAATAAAGACATCTGGCCAAAACTACTTTCACGTCCAATCACATCGAAGTCAAGATTGTCAGTGGGTGATTCCATGAAAAATCATTGATTGCCTCCCTCCCGATCTCCTCAGAATCAGCAGATTTTTTTTTTTTACTGGTTTCTAGATTTGGTTGCAATCTTTAACTATGCTTAAATGTGTTTTATGTAAAAAAAAAAAACAACACGAAAATATACAAATTTTATGTAGCTAGTTCCTGTTCTTAAGAAGGCATGAGAACTCAGAAATGCTGAAAAAAATAAGGCAGCTTATAAAGCACCAAATTTCAAACCACCCCTTTGGACTTCAAGGTCCTGTAACTCCTAATTGTGAGTCTATTAAAATATTCTATGGGAAGTATGAAGATAAAACACTTGCATAGCTTTATTAAATATGCTAAAAATAATGTACCAAAAAAAACACACAACATACATGCGACATAACAGTGATGAAATACTGATGAAAAAAAACAAAATAGTTTCTCACATATCTAAGTAACAGATGCTCTTGAGTAGTTTGCCCAAAATAACCTGTGCTATAGATTCAATGCAACACACACACACACACACACACACACACGACTCACATACACTAACATTCAGCGTAGTCCGTTATCACAGCTTCCCCAGCCCCGTGGCAACAGGCTAATTCCAGAACACTCAAGGCTGACTTACACAGCAGGGAGGCTCCCAAAACATCTGGACCTGCCTTTGGTATGGTCAGACTTACATGTAAAAACACAGCTACACAGACACAAAATACTTGTGCAAATGTGGACACACACACACACACTTAGAAAGCCAAACACAGCTTTTATTGTGGCTGTAAACTGCAGCACTTACACTGGCTTAAAGCCTGAGGATACTACTGCACCTACTGTCTGTCTCTCTCTCTCTCCCTCTCTCTCTCTCTCTCTCTCTCACACACACACACACACACCCACACTCCTTACTCCCCACTGGGATTCTGCAGACAGAGGGGACATCTTTATCAGTCTTCCAGCAACATGTGGAAACAATGATATGGCTCACACTAAAACATCCTGGATCATTGTGGAGAGTGCTGCTCACTTACAAAGACGTCTGTTCATCCCTGCTGACTATTTTGCAAAGCACACAACTTTTTCGGTTGATGAATGGGCTTTTCCCCCCTCACCAGCACCTATCAGTTTCCAAACTGTCTGGACTTAATGAACATCAGCTTGGAGAGACCTGAAAGTTGCTGCAGTGAACATTTAGCTAGATTTAGATTTTATCAGTTAATTATTTCAAACATACTAAGCCTCAGCTTAAAGGAGATCTGGAAAAAAGTTTAGTCAGAGGGAAATGTTTGAAAGATTGAACCTTAACTGATGTGCTTGTTTGATTTTGACTTTTCTGGTTCAGATGTCTTTGTGAGTTTTTTGTTTTCTTTATAGCAGTGTTGTTTATGGTGTATTAAAATTGCATCTAAAATTTCTCTATTTCTTTGTCATAATCTCCTGAATCTGAATTCAATCCAGTTCAATTCAATACATTTCAGTTCAATTTACAATCAGTTCTATGCATTTCCACCAGTGGTGGTACCAAAACATGCTGGCACAGGCTTGGCACCACCAAATTACTGGGTCCAATTCAGAAATCGTGACATGAGTGTACCGATGGGAGGGGTTACCACATGAAATTCACCAATAATTCGCAGATGGATCCCAGAGAATCTATGATCATTATTATAAGAAAATATCTAATGTCCAGCCCTGCGACAAACTGGTGACCTGTCCAGGGTGTATCCCGCCTCTCGCCCTATGGTAGCTGGGACAGGCTCCAGCCCCCTCGCACGACCCTGAATAGGATTAGCGGAAGAAAATGGATGGATGGATGGATGGATGGATCTAATATCCAGCTTTGGCTAAAGCTGTAAATTAGAGAGCTCTTCAGATCTCATTCTGGCCTGGATGGGAACACAGAGATATCCTGGTATGTACTTACTGTACATAATGGGATGTCTTTTCAGGTGGAATAAAAAAAAAAAAAAATTTGCTTAGTGCTAAAGAATAGGCTACGTGAAAAGTGGGATTTCTATCAGTAAAGTAGAACTACAAATTAATGTGGAAGTTCACATTACTGAATGACTGTTCACAGGAACTACCAGGAACTACCTTTGAATTTCGTGCATAAGCCTGAGAAGCTTGGCAGTATTTTTTTATTTCCATTTTTTTATTCATAACATACTAATTTAAAATGTTTCTCAGCTGCCTGCTAGTACAGATCTTCTATGAGACCGGACTGTGGCTCAGTCAGCAGCAATGTTTTGAACTGAAACCAAAGGCTGGCTGCAATGAATCAATCCAGAAACAGACTGACAGCTATAATGTAAAAATTTCATATGATTTGTAGGGCTTAAACATACAAAGCACTGGTATGGTCCATTAAAATAACAGGCAGGAGTGCAGTCAGAATGAGGACAGGAAAGAGTTGGCCTCTGCTTAAATGGACTGTGTTTTATCTGAAGCTCTCCAGCCATCTGTCCTCCATTATCACTGCAGGCGTCTTTTAAAAGGACTGAGCAGGGGACAGAGAAACACAGATGTACAGTGTGCTGGTATAAAGAGGGACATGGATAACAGTATCTGTGGAAAGCCACACAGGGGCACACACAAGATGAATGGTCAGTTGGCTCCATTCAGTAGCTACATATAAAGGAAACATCCCCCTCTGATGCTGTGATATTACTAGAGCTCTGCAGTCCGTGGTGCAGCTTGTTCCAGCTGTTCCTAGACTTGCTCCATCAAACTCTTCTATCATTATGTCACCAAAAACACTAAAGCAAAACCTTGACTGAGCCTTTGATATACAGCTCTGGAAAAAATTAAGAGACCACTGCAAACTTATCAGTTTCTCTGATTTTGCTATTTATTGGTATATGTTTGAGTAAAATGAACATTTTTGTTTTATTCTATAAACTACTGACAACATAACTCCCAAATTCCAAATACAAATATTTTCATTTAGAGCATTTATTTGCAGAAAATGGAAAATGGTCAAAATACCAAAAAGGGTCCAGTGTTTTCAGACCTCAAATAATGCAACAAAACCAAGTTCATATTCATTTTTAAACAACACATTACAAATGTTTTAACTTAGGAAGTGTTCAGAAATCAATATTTGGTGGAATAACCCTGATTTGCAATCACAGCTGTCATGTGTCTTGGCATGCTCTCCACCAGTCTTTCACATTGCTGTTGGGTGACTTTATGCCATTCCTGGTGCAAGAATTCAAGCAGCTCAGCTTTGTTTGATGGCTTGTGACCATCCATCTTCCTCTTGATCACATTCCAGAGGTTTTCAATGGGG
>VUQI01022504.1:0-14313 GCA_015106735.1 Paratilapia polleni
TGCTGGGGACTTCCCATGATGCACTGAGCACTTCCTCTTCCTCACTTCCTTTCACTCTCCATGTGTTTTATACACCATTTGCATTTAATCATTAGCTATTATTAACTCTGTCTCTCTCCCATAGTGTGTCTTTTGTCCTGTCTCCCTCTGCTCTCTTCTGTTTCCCCTCATCCCCAACCGGTCGCGGCAGATGGCTGCCTCTCCCTGAGCCTGGTTCTGCCGGAGGTTTCTTCCTGTTAAAAGGGAGTTTTTCCTTCCCACTGTTGCCAAGTGCTTGCTCATAGGGGGTCGTCTGATTGTTGGGGTTTTCTGTCTTTTCTGTCTAAATATTGTAGGGTCTTTACCCTAAAATATAAAGCGCCTTGAGGCGACTGTTGTTGTGATTTGGCGCTGTACAAATAAAATTGAACTGAATAATGTAAATAGAATTGGTTCCAGCACAGAACCCTGAGGAACTCCATAATTAACTTTAGAGTGTGAAGAAGACTCCCCATTTACATGAACAAATTGGAGTCTATACATCCATATAAAGGTCTGATCTATGTCCTCCTTGGACTTGTAGCAAAGGGAAACTTGTGTATAAGAATTTATCAGTTGGAATAAAACTCAAACGAAACATCCACACTTGTGCGAAGAATAAATATTCTGCACAACAGAGACTCAAACTCGTGACCACTACTGTCAGTGAGTGAACTGCACCTCAAATTTGCAGTCAGTGTTTGGACAGGGAGGCTGGTATTGTAATTTTACCTCTGTACACCACCACAGTGGACTAGAAATCAAACAGTCGAGACGTGTTTGGAATGCAGACTTTCAGCTTTAATTCAAGGGGTTTAATTAAAGTGTTGCATTAACTGTTAGGAAATGCACCCATGTTTATACACAGTCCCCCATTTTCAGAGGACTAGAGTAACTGGACGATTGACTGACGGGCGCTTTCATGGCCAGGTGAGGCCTGTTCCCTCCTTATTTAATGACAAACGAAGCAGATAAAAGACCTGGAGTTGATTCCAGTGGACTTTTTTTCTATTCTTATCTGAACCGTGAAATAATCAGTAAAAAAATGTTTTAATGAATCCAGAAAGGGGAAAAAGAGGTGGAAATGAAGAGGCAGGAGGAGGAGGAGGTGCAGATCGGTCAACACAACGTTTCCTGTCCTCTGGGATGTCTGGTATCTCTGGATGACTGAATCACTCATCTCTCCTCCTGCACCCTTTCATCTCTCCTCCACTCATCACTCCATCACCACAGGCTGTTTGGTTTCACTCCACGTGGATCTTACAACGTGATCTTACAACCTTTACAACCACCACGCTATGTCACACTGAGATACAGACTGCAGTTCTCCTAAAGCCCATTGGATCAGACACAGGAAGTCATTTTAATCTGGTTCAATTTATACATGTCAAGTTCCTCTTCTGCTTCAGCCAGAGGAAAAACAAGGCAGATCCCAGAGACGGAGTTTAATACTTTAAAGGGTTGTGTTGTTGTTATCATTATGTACAAAAGTCTGAACCACCAGAAAGAGACTCGGAACCACCATGAGATTTAGAACCACCAGAAATACAAAATACAGTCAGAACCCAAACAGCGAGACTCAGAACCACCAAAAAGAGACTTAGAACCACCACTAAGACCACAAGGATAATCAGAGCCACCACAAATCTCCAAAGCATGTGTGGAAGCCTGCTAATACGTTGAGCAAGTTGTAGAAACTGTTGAATAAATTAGACTGACATGAATCAGAAAAGCTCATGTTTTTATATCTGATCTTACATGAAGAAGCTCGTTTATTTAACATTTGATTTAATTCCCTTTGGATTTTTCTCAGATTTGCACTCTTTTGATGGTGTTTTTTTTCCCCTGTTCTTTAAACTCGCATCCATTCTCCCCCTCTGCCCTGACCTCGGCCTCCCTGCCTCCTGCTGTGGTATCCCAGAGGCCCTCCTTCTTCCCCTCCGGCCCCACCTCCACAGGAAAAGCCCCCGACTGCCGCCAAATGCCTCCACAGGCTGATTCTTCCCCCTCGCTCTGATGCAGCGAGAGGCCCCTCGCAGCTTCGTCCCGCTTTCCACCGCAGGCCTCGGAAATACCTGAGATCCCTGAGAGCGGGCGCCGCTTATCTGCCCCACTTTAAACCGAAGTTCACCGCCACAGGGACCTCCACACTCCGTTTAAATCAGAGCGCCAATAAAAATCTTTAGGAGGATGTAACTGTAATTTTACATACTGAGGTTTTCTACAGCTAAAAAGGAAAAGTTAAGAATATAAAATACTGATTCCTGTTTCTAGGAATTAAACTTCCTATAAACGGTTTAATGTGTAAAACACACATACTCAGGGATACAAACTGTTCCAAAGATTTTTAAAAAAAAAAGTTAATTATGGACTAGAAGAAATCATAGACTCACCTGATAGATGGATTTGGTAGGCTCGATATTTTAGACCAAAGTTACTTTTTCAAAACATTTTTCTACTACCTTTGATTTTGAAAATCAAAAAACTATTTGTGGGGTTCATGTGGAGAAATGGAAAAGTCAGGCCTTTATTTGTCTTTATTACGCTTCCTTTTGATCGTGGGGGTTCAAATGTCTAAATCCATTGAGCTGCACAACTGAGGTCCATTATGTTTCATCCTTGTTTTTTAGAAAAACCCTCATGGAGTCTGATTCTGACGGTCTGTGGCCACCAGCTGCTAAACCATTCCCTTTTTGGGGGGCGTCTTGTTCTTGCCTCTCCAGTGCACCTGCTGTCACTTTGATTTGCACCTGTGCAGGTGAGATGGATTCACAGTGGTTTCTGCTTCCTACCTGGACAGACTGATATCTCTGAAGTTCAGCTGACGCTGTGTTACACTGTGATGTGTTTTATCAGGTTCATTTTATGGGGATGTGAATCGATTGGAAAGTCAGTTGGATTAGTTTCTTGTTTCGTTGTGTTGAATATGAGGAAGAGGTTGTAGTTCAGTTTCTTTTTGTTCAGTGTTTTTTTCTTCTTCTTTCTTCTTTGTTTAAATGCTTCAGAGTAAATGTTGAATTATTGGCCTGGAAGATGATGTGAACACCACCTCTGAACTGATAGTTTCCTCTCAGTGGATTTTTAAAAAAAAATTCATTTACTCTGTTTCAAATTAAAAAAATAAAAACTGATCTACTGTTTATCGTCAGTGTGCAGCAGAATCCTTGAACTGTGGATTTAAATCCAGAGGGAGTTCAGATGAGCCCGGAGGCTGCAGAGAAGTAGACATGCCAGAATAAAACTGGTCATCAGGCGCCATCTGGTGGTCTGAACTGCACACAAAGAAATGATGCAGTTTAAAGACTCATTCAATTCACCTCAAACAGTTTTGCTGCTTTAAAAGAATCTGGAAAAATCATCTGAGTACACACCAGTCAAATAATTTACTCCTTTTTAAAGTTTAGTTGCGTTCATATTTGAATGCAGCAGCTGAAAGTTTTTCGTCCAAAACAGCTAAATGTTAAATTTAAAATGCTAAAAATAAAAAGCAGAAGGCCAAGTGTTAGTAATTTGAATCCAAAGTAAGTTATACTTGCATATTTATGTTAGACAGACAGTTACACTCAAACTACCTTTATTAAACTTCATTCTGTTGTCATATGTTGGTGTAAATCTTTGGATTATTATTATTGCCATAATGAACGATTCATTCTGTTGGAAATGACTGTTGGAAGAAGTTATCCTAACCGAGGGATGCGCTTCCTTTAAGCTTTAATCTTTATTTCATGACATTCAGTGGTTTTAATTTGTCCAGTTATTATAAATATACCTGAATCTTTATCACATAAGACCATCTTTATCTGTGGTTTGTTTAAATGTTGTTGCTCCAGGGTTGATTTACGGCTTACTTGCGTCAGTATTTCAGACCCGTTTGGGGGGAGCAGTTGGATCCGGAGGAATTTTGTCACCGAGTCTTTTTAATCTTTATGTTGATGACTTGTTGAAGAAGGTGAGAACCGGTAAAAAATCATGTGTGCATGATTGGTAGGGAATTATGTATGCATTATGTGTTGTTCTTACTGTGAAGATGATATCAGATACATGCCTGTAAGAGCATTGTCATGATTTCTAGAAGCCAGGAGGACAAACATCTACGATCTCCTGATTTTTAAATTGTCAGATGATCTTCTAAATGCGGTGACTAAAGTCAGATACTGTGTGTATAAATTTACGTGTCAGATGGTGTGTGGTCTTAATGGCATCGAGTGAACCTGCTCCAAGTGACACGAGATATTCCTCGTTTCTGGAAACAACGGCGCAGTTGTTTTTCTGTTCACTGACGTTTGCATTGTGTTGGTGTTTTTACTGTTAGCTTTAATGTGCGTCTGAAATAAAAGAAAGATTGATTCATCTTTCTGCAGCTGCCCGCAGACTCGTGGTTGATGACCTCTGACCCCTCCTTTCCAGCAGATGCTTGGACTGGTTTCAGCCTGACCTTCATGTCGAGCTGCTGTTTGTTCCTGGAGTTCATCGAGTCAAAAGCAACAGACAAAAAGCAGCAAAAGACTTTCAGTTAAAGGTACTTGTTGTAAATTCCTCCATTTAAAGTAGTTTAAAACCTTTAAAAATTAACTACTATAAAATGTGAAAAAAACGCTTCGATTTTTTTGGACATGAAATCAGTGTTGCAGAGATATCAACTGAAGTTAAACTAAGGTTGAGCTGTGTGTTCATGCAATAACAGTTTGTACCACAAGGTGGTGCAGCAAGTCATTGAGAACACGTTTTTATTAAAGGAAAGCTTCTTGAGGAAATGGGGGTAGGGTTTAAAGTCAAACTAAAGTTAAACACCAGCACAAATCTGAAAACATTAACACATTCAGTGATGAAATGCTGCCCCCTGGTGGTAAAAATCTTAGTTAAAATTAGCAGAATTTAACTACAAAAAGTACCTGTAACATTAACTAGAAAATGGCAAGATTTAAAGGTTGTTTTTTATTTATTTAAGCAGTCATGATACTAAATACATCTTTTGTTTTTTATAATTATCTCAACACTTGCTAGCTTTTCCTAAACCTCTTCAGCTGCAACTACTCAGTGAGAAAACGCTGCCTTGAATTCATTTATATTAAATTGTAAAGAAGAGAGAGGGTGCAGGAGTTTGCTGAGATATTTATTTACACATTTAACTAGTGGCCATTATATGAAAAGAAAAAAACATTTATACAGTTTATTTACAGCACCTGTAAGGCATTATGGAAAAAAAGTACATTAAAATATTAAAATTTGACAATAAATCACAGAAAGAAAAGCTGAATGGATGTACTTGAAGGTACAAAATACAACTTAAACAGAAGGAATATGTTGAACAATCAGAGGGGAGTCTCGTGTCCCCTCTCTGAATATTTGTTAGTAATCTGGAGTGATGTGATGTTAAAGCAACCTGCTGAGGATTATGGGTAATGCATCCCCGTATTGCACTTCCCAACACTGAATGTTTCTCCTTTTTTCACTTGCATATTTCCTTGATAACTTGTTGGATTTAAATGGTAACGTGACGGTTTCCCAGCTGGCTCCATCTGTTGGTAAAATGCTAAGAATTACATTTTTCCACTGACAATAAACATGATGATGGATCATGTTGTGTATTTATAGTCATTATTCCGTTTTTTTACACATTTTATTTTGGCTCATTGAGCCCAAAATGACCAGAAGTGATGTCACGTAGCCGCCAGCCTCACAGGGTCTTTTGTCGAGCCCAAAAGACTGAATGACGCTGGATATAAATCACGTTTTTTTGTTTTTTTTGGATGTTACACAGATGTATTAACAGTTATATGGCCGTAAAGAGGGGGGAAAGTAAGGTTTTTGGCTTTTGAAAAAGCTTAAAAAAAAAAAAACCCCCTCCAAAAAGTATTTTGGACCGTTATGCCAAAAACTACTCAGCGAGAATCAGGAAAAAAATCTATGATTTTAACTGTGGACAGACCGCCTGCCTCCATAATGTTGCATTGGGAGTTGTTGCTGTCCCGTAAACGAAACAGCTGTTGTGTTGAAGCACAAGATTGATCCAGCAGCATCACGGAGTGAACAAAACGTGCGGTTACAACTTCAGTTCAACTTTATTTATATAGAGCTAACAGCAGTAAATATAACTGACTTAATGAGTGTTATACATCTTTTAAGTAGGTAAAGTAGTAGGTAGGGGAACGGTAGGCAGTGGACCAAACCACTGTGAGCCATACGAGGGGGGAGACCAACTTTAAAGTGTAATATTCGATATTTCTAATTAGTACAAGAGCTTCCAGTGGACGTTCTTTACTTTCCATCGTTATATTTACTCTGTATTAAGGAAGACGACAGTTTTTCCCAGAAAAAGGAGGTTCAGACTCATTGTTCCACCTGTAGCTTCCACTCATGGTTGCACTGAAATGTCAAAGCAGTTTGGGGCTGGGGGGGTCAAATTTCAGTCAGTAATTTGATCTCCATCTTAGCCACACCCCTTTACTTTGCATTTTAAAGTTTAAACACGTATTAACCAGGTGTTATCGTGTAGTTTGGATTTACGTGTTTCCTTCATGTTTAACATTAAGTTTACTCCTTTAAAAGATTTTAATATTTATATGCAATTAAAATTTATAACAGTCCAAAATATTTTTTGAGCACAAGTTTGATACAGACTAATAATAATAATAATAAGTAGTTCTCTTAATTTAGTGTCTACAAAATGAAAGAAATATGTAACATTCGGGGTGATTTACTTTCATTCACTGGAGGAAAAAAATGTGCTGGATGTTACGTGTATTTAAAAATAATAATTTATGATCTGACCCAGTCGTCGTTTTTTAAGTGCTTCACTTTGGTCAAGTTTTATTTTGAAAGCAGGTGGCACTTTCTCGCTTCATAAGGCTCGGTGTAAAGTAACATTTTAAAGGGACTTTCTGTAGTTTTCCTGAAGAAAACTTCTTGCATCTTTACCTTTTTAAAGAAAATGTTTGCAGAAAGTGTTTTAATGAGCACAGCTTCTGATTCTCACCAGAAAAAGCACCCTGATCGTAACTGGCATGTCAGCTTATTCATGGAGTATTCAGGCGTTACACTGCTGTGGTGCACAAAGTCACCAGAGAAGAAGAAGGAGCAACCCTGAAGTCTGGGAACAGACAATAATAACACCAACAATAATAAATTTCACGACGCACTCTTGGTCCATTCAACTCTCGCCATCTTTACTCATTTTAACGACCTCATAAATGCTGATGAACTGGTAGCTGTCATGGACATAAAGGGCATGAATAATTTAATACAAAAAAGAAAAAGTTGCTTCCAGCTCCTTGTCTAACCTCTCATTTCCTTCCTTCTTATCCAGGCTTGCATTGTCATCACCAGCGTTTTCTGCTTTACATGGAAAGCTCCTACAGAGTAGCGACCTGCTCATTCGCTGGAGGGTGAGAGGAAAGTTTTCATCAGTAGTGTGTGTTGGTGGTTGGATGGTCGTGGAGAGGTCGGGGTGAAATGGACGCGAGCGCTGTGATTATTTTGTGTCCTAAATCATTCACTACTCAATGCTCCCCATTTATAAAGTTCCATTAAAGTTTGCATTATTAGGGGCGTGGCCTCTTTGACTGACAGGTGGATGGTGACAGCTGTCTGCTAAGATGTCTGCTAGGCTTCACCTCAGCGAACTGGAGTCCCTGAACTGGACCTCTGGACCGTGTTTGTGCTGTTGGAGCCTTTTGGAGCATTTTTAATGCAGTTATCTGACCAATAATATGGCTGCTGTGCGGTTAATTGGACTAACAGACCGTCCAAGAAGTCTGAGCTCCAGTTTTGGTGCCCAGTGAAATTCTAGGAGTTTATTTGGATGTTACTGAGCACTCCACCCTCTTGTCTAAATACGGTCACCTCTGGCTCCAAAAGACAACATGCAGGCGTCCAAAACACCTACATTGAGTCCAGAAACAAATGTGTGATGTCACAGAAGGTGTGTCCATCTTTTAGAACCATCTATGAATAATATTCACTGTATGTTCTGTTAGCACTACAAAATGGAGAACTCTCTATATAGTCCGCTGTATTTTTAGATGTTATGTCCTTTTTTTTGCACATATTTCTGATATTGCTCGTCTCGTACTGTGTGCAGTACTTTGGCTGTTTTTAAACCGGCTGTACAAATGAATCTGATTTATGCAGTGAGTAGTGAGTGATTTCAGACACATGCCTTATAGTGTGTAAATCAAAGGAGTGTTAAACACGGAAGTGAAGTCAAGCACTTCAACGAGCTGATGGAGCAACAAAGGAAGTGGTGCAGAGTTCAGAAATTCACACGAGGAATCAGTTTAACTTGAACACTGTTGATCTGCTCGTTATCTTGGACCTGTTGTATTTTTACAACAGGTCCAAGCTTTGCAAGCACAGGATGACCTAACCTTTGTTCAGTCGTGTTGGTCACGTTTGCATCCTCAGATTATTGCCATCATCCATTAATCTGGTGTTCAGGGGGTTAATTTAAAGCAGAAATACAAAAAAATAAAATAAAAATCCAATTTTATTCCCTTTGTCAGTTCAGTCGGGACCACTGCTGTCAAACGATTATTTCCCTCCACTGTATTATATTTGTTTGCTCTTGGACCTCCACACACTTCAATGTGCACACATGGAAAGCATAAAGCAGGGGAGAGCAGCAGAAATGGAGGCAATGGGGTGAAGGTGGGTTGTAGAGTGGCTTGCAGTTGCCTGTAGGCAGGGTAGAGCAGCATAAGCAGCTTGGTTTTGAATATTTACTACAACAGATTTTTTGGTTGAACAAAACCAGCAATATAATAAAAAAAATTAGATGGGTAATTGCTTTCATTACTAATTGGTCAGTCTGTTAGTTGCTCTCTGTAAAATAGGCTGGAGTGTTGGAGCAAAACTGGAGTAAATCTGTCATTTTATCTGACGAACAGTCTAAAAGTCAGCAGGAATAAAAGGGTGAAAAATCTTCATTTTCTTCTGTTAGAAAATGGCTCCAATGGTGGATCCATTTTCAAAATAGCTATTTTTATGATTATCTAATTGCTGCAGCTTCAACTCAAAGACGACACCTGGTGCTCTGGGAAACGATGGGTACATTTTTTTCTGTGATCTTTCTATCGACCACACAACTGATCCACAGAAGATTAGACTGTATAATCTTAATTTATCAAAAAAACAAAAAAACAGTTTGGTTAATTTATGATAAGACAAAGAAAAGATGCAAAAAATACAAGTTTAAGAAGATGGAGAATCAGAGGATGTTTGATATTTTGGTTTTTAAATGAAATAAAATGTTTTTATGGATGATATTCTGAGAGCGACCAGCAATAATTTGGTCCTCATTTTTAAGCCTCCAGGTTCAAACGTGTTGCTTGCATACATGCTGTTCAGATCAAGCACTTTCTCTGAGTAATTTCAGTAAAAATGGTCCAAAGATTTCCACTCTGCTGTATGCAGGTGATAATTATATTTTTTTTGTACTTATGTATTAATAATCAAGCAAGAAATAATCTGATGCAAAGCCTAAAAAGCCTCATTTTTCAAGCCCAAACTACTAAAAGCTAAAAGCAGCAGCCGTATTCCTGCGTAAACCAGGAGGTCTTCTTTAAATGTTAGTTTAACTCTTTCTGTGCTGCACGTTTAAAGTGCTCTGAGAGTAAATCTGGATCTTGGAAACTGATTTTAAAGCTTGGATGGCCCCACTCATCAGCACAAACATGTCTTCACTTACTGTCCACCCACAAGGTTGTTTTTTTTTTGTGGATAGCTTTAAGCCAAATAACGTCAAATACTGACACTTCTGTCCTTTTAGCTTCTTTGTTAAACACCAGCAGTAAGTAGCACCAATATCCTCCCCTTTAGATTATATTTAGGATTATTTAACACCAGTAGGAAATACTTAAATCCAGTGAAATCGTCCTCAGGTCCTGTGTTTCGTCCTTAAAGGGACAGTTCACCCCCAAATCAAATCTACTTATTCTCTTGTGGCCTGTAGTGCTGTTTTGGTGTGACTTCTCCAGTTTTAGAGATGCTGACTGCCTTCTCTTGAATATAAAGTAAACGACTCTGCCAGAAAACAGTGGATTGCTGGTTGTTGCACAAAGCAAGGGAGTTCAGATATCTGAGGATCTTGTTCACGAGTGATAAAAGCATGGAGAGCGAAGTGAAACGGCGGCTTGGTGCTGCAGCCGCGGTGATGCAGGTGTTGTACCGGTCTGCTGTGGTGGAGAGAGAGCAGAGTCAGACGGCTCCCTTTGGAGGTTTTTCAGGCACCCCCAGCTGGGAGGAGACCCTGGGGTAGACCCAGAACTCTCAGGACAGATTACTTATCTCCAGGAACCAGAGGTTCCTGAGGTTCTCCCAGCGTTCGATGCCAGGGAAAAGGAAGTCTGGAATACCCTGCCACCGCTGAAAATTCGTGGATGGATGTTAGCACTCTCCTTGTGGTAATCAAAGCATCAATAAAACATCTGAAAAGTCTCTTTCCAAAAATCATGACTAGGTTACTAAAAAAAATAAATAAATAAAATAAAAAAATCAACAAACCTGATGGTGAGGATGTTCCTTTAGACTAGTCTGAAAGTATGAAAAGACTCAGAAAATATTCACAATCAAAGAGTGTAACAGACGAGGTTCAACACGCTCTGTTCAAATGATTAACACGGATGTCCTCTGTCCAGCTTCCTGTCACACAGAGAGGTGTGCTGCCATCTTTTGGCAGTTGCCAGGTAGCATCTAAGACCTCAAAGCTAATGGGATTTTTTTTTTCAGTTCCAGAAGAAGGCAGCAGATATCTCCAAAACTGGGCAACTCTCACCAAAATAATCCTGTTGGAGAAATATCACTATAAACCAAAAGTAAAACATAAAACTTTAACTTCCACCCAAATTTCCCGTGTTCTGAGTTTGTTTTGCCAGCAGATTAAAGTAGTGCAGACTCCCATTATTTTTAAACCCAGACTCCTCGTTTAAGCTAATATAACAACAACAAAAAAAGCAGCAAATTAAAGAGTGTTTGTGAACTCAAAACCACAAGGACCCACATTAATAACTGAACCAGAGGTTATTTCTGAAGCCTCTAGAAAATCATTAGCACCTACAGTTAGATTTAGAGTCTTAGAGGATTTCACAGGGCGTGACGCTCGGTGTTAGTAGTGTCCCGACGTGGAGGAGCCGAACGACCGCCTCAACCCAGTCAGCTGCTTTTAGACTTTCCTCCCAGTTGTAGAACACAATCTGTGAGAAATTCTGACTCTGGCATCTGAAGATTAGGATTAACCAACCACTTCTGGTCAGAGCAGAGGTTTCAGGAATCGCTGGAGCTGCTTCTTCTCTCCCCGGACCGGACGAGCAGCTTCGCTCTGCTCCCACCTTCATGGCTGGCTCGTCTTCACTTCAAGCTTCGTAGCTGAGCCTCTGGAGTGAGTTTAGCTTCAGGCTACGCAGCTTCAAGCCATACAGCTAGCCTCGGTTGTTAGCATCAGTGCCGGCAGGGTGAGCTACCATGAGCTCTGACCCCCCCCCAAAGCCAGACGTTAGTTTGAATAAAGATGGAATTAGCGTTGGGGTTAGCTTCTCAAAGCTGGACTCGTGTTTTTATCCGTCTCTTTATTTCCATCCTTCATCAAAGCAGAAAACACCTGAAAGAAAACACACGGTTAGCTTTTTATCTGCAAGCTAACTCTCCCGCCCTCAACTCTGACCCTGAGGCTGACCTGAGCCCAGCGGCGGTTCCTGCTGATCATGTGCGTGCTGGCCATGGCGTTGAAGAGCGTGTGCGACTGCAGGTCCTCCGGCAGGCGCGTGAGGAACTGTGCGATGTGGATGAAGTCCATCTGCAGTAGGACGTCCTCATACAGACGCAGGATGGCCAGACCCGTCCGGAACAAACTCTCCTCGCCATCCCGACAGAAGACGTCCCAAACCCGGCACGCCACGTCCAGAGGGAGGGACTTACTGTACAGAGTGAAGATCCTGCACGGAGACAAACAATGCAAGGCACTGGTTCAAGGTGTGTGTGTGCAGGTTCAATCCATGTTGATGAAATGAGAATTTTCCACTTTAAAGGGCAAAAAAGTCCACATTTGGAGGTGGAATGAATCACTTTACCCCTCGTAACAGGTCTTACACCTCTCACATTTTTACACTTCATTTGAATTATTTTTATTGTTATTGATTAAAAATATGCCACTTGGTTAGGTTTATACAACGGTTAACACCTCTTTTAAATCGCTGCTTTATTGGTTGCCGTGGTGATGCGTCCCCACTGAAGACACTCAACATACGAGCTGCAGACACAAAATATATTTCCTACTGAAATACATTATTTACAAAGTTGTGCTGACTTACATAAAAAGCTTTTAAAAGATTATAGTCTAAGATGAGCCTTATTTAAAGGGTTGCTTGTTCTTAGTGTGAAGCAATGGGGTCTGTTCGTCGTTCTTATGTCATTCAATAATCTGGGATATTTTAGGGGGTTACCACCATGTTTGGGTTTACGCTTTTTGAGCTCAGAATTCCTGTTTTTTGTTCAGTTTTTATTTTTACTAACTCACCAGTCGATCAGATAGAGGTCAGGGGTCAGGCTGTTGGTCTGGAAGTGGCTGAAGAGACGAGGAAGATTCTCCTCAAAGAAAATCTCAAAGGCTGCAAAATACTTCAACATCTGTGGGAAACAAAGGGAGAACGAGGAGAAAAGGAGGTTTTATTTATCACACAGCTACGTGTAAAACTACAAATGTTTTACCTTTAATCCTTCTCACAAACCTAACTGGATCATTCCATCTGAAATCATCAAATTTTACAACATTTTCTGCTTGACCATCTGTGATTTGCACTGGATGACAGTCCAACTACTAACCTGCCTCTGCACAACATGGAAGCTCCTGTCAGGCAGAAACACTAGAAGAGCTTAACACCAGCTACTGGTAGATAGAGCAGTCACTCGAGACTCTAAGACCAGACTGACCAACCTGTGCACCTTTTTTTTCTTCATATTTTAACTAGCCAAGTTAAAGAACCGGGTTCAAGATAGGCCAGTGAAAATTTTAGCCTTTTATATGTAATAATGTGATGTGATATTCATGTTCAAACACTGCCTCAGATTTCAAAGTGAAAGCTGGAAGTGGGTCAGAGAACAGGAGTGACGTTTGTGAGGTTTTCCCTCTCTTAAAAAAACATTAAAAACACTGTGCTTACCAGTTCGTGGTCGACTCTGAAGAAGGCCATCTGACACGGTTTGTTGAGCAGATTGGCGAAGGTGATGAAGGCCTCGGCCTCCTCCAGGTTGAGGATGAGCACAGCAGCAATGAAGGACATGCCCTGGACCTGAAAGGCCACAAACACAGATGCTCTGGATCAGCATTAAAGAGAAACTGAATGATTTTCTTTGGTTTGTGACTTTTAAAAAACTGACACAATTCCTAAAAAGGCTGAATTTTGTTTTAACGCTGCACCTGAATACTGTGAAAATTAACAACCTGTCATGAGCCACCTCTGGATTCTACCTGGTAACAGCTCATTATCAAACATTATGCTTTCACTCACGTAGCCGATGTCCGGTCTGTAACAGGTGTAGGCGCCCAGTACGCTGTGGAGGAGGTTGTGGTAAGGACCGCCCTGCAGAAAAAAAAGAGAGTGAACATTAACATCAGACACAGATATGATTAACCTGCTCTCCTTTTACAGTCCTGACAGGTCAGCTGACACCCTTCTACGGACTCAACTGGCAAATCTCATGTAGGGCCTGTTTTTTAATCTGTAGTTACTGTGCATCTGCAAGCCTCTTTGCAGTAGGTTTGATGGTTTTTATTAGTATTTGTCAGGGGGAGATTTAAAAACTTCAGAACAGCTATTATAATATAAACACTTCACTTATACTGACAAAGACATCCCAAGTCTTAATAAAAACATCCTCATCAGGCTGGTTGCATTGACAAATCTGACCAAATTTCCGTTGCCCTCTGTGTGGCGATGCACGGAGCAAACTGCTTCTTCTCTACTTTCTACTGCACAGTTAGACATATTTAAATGTTTTGTTTTCTAGTGTAGTCCATCTATCCATCCATCCATTTACTTCCACTTATCCGGGGCCGGGTCGCGAGGGCAGCAGCCTAAGCAGAGAAGCCCAGACCTCCTCCAGCTCATTCGGGGGAACACAGAGGTGTTCCCAGGCCAGCCAAGAGATGTAATCTCTCCAGTGTCCTGGGTCTAACCCGTAGCCTCCTCCCAGTAGGACATGCCCGGAACACCTCACCCAAGAGGCGCCCAGGAGGCATCCTTGTCAGATGCCCAAACCACCTCAACTGGCTCCTTTCGATGTGGAGGAGTAGTGGCCTACTCT
>VUQI01022512.1:8149-23489 GCA_015106735.1 Paratilapia polleni
ACTATCTGAATGTCGCAGCAGAAATCGAGACTTATCAGACCAGGCAAGGTTTTTCCAATCTTCTATTGTCCAATTTTGGTGAGCCCGTGCGAATTTTAGCCTCCTGTTCTGTAGCCTTCTGCTGCTGTAGCCCACCTGCTTCAAGGATTGATGTGTTGTGCGTTCAGAGATGCTCTTCTGCATACCTTGGTTGTAACAAGTGCTTATTTGAGTGACAGTTGCCTTTTTATCAGCCTGAAGCAGTCTGGCAATTCCACTCAGACCTCTGACATCAACAAGGCATTTTCACTCAAAGAGCTGCTGCTCACTGGATATTTTCTCTTTTTTCAGATCAATCTATGTAAAAGAATGTAAACCTATGCAAATGATTGTTGTGTAGGAAAAATCCCAGCAGATCAGCAGTTTCTGAAATACTCAGACCAGCCTGTCTGACACTAACAATGATGCCATGTTCAAAGTCACTTAAATCACCTTTCTTCCCCATTCTGATGCTCAGTTTGAACTTCAGCAGGTCGTAATGACCATGTCTACATGCCTAAATGTACTGAGTTGCTGCCATGTGATTGGCTGAGTAGATATTTGTGTTAATGAACAGTTGAACAGGTGTACCCAACATAGTGGCTGGTGAGTATATATTCATGTAGGCAGGCAGAAAGTTAAAAATTAAAAATGTGTGCAACCTTAGACATAGCCAGAAAACTGGTCTCAAACAGCCTAAAACTCACAGACATTAGTATCAAAAGCTTTTGGTTTTCATCCTAAGCTTGCTGTTTGGCTTAGCGGAAGGTGCCAAACTCGATTTTATTAGGTGTACACTGCTGGCATTTGTCAGCACATGAATTTTCAGCCCTGACAGCATTACGGCGTCATCAGGGCTACAACTAATGAAGAGACACATGTTAGCCAGGCTGTTTGGCTGCCAACCAAACTGACAGTTGTTCAACTGATGATGTGGCTGAGAGTCCATTCACTTTCAGTGCTGTCGGTTCAGGAAGTGAGACACCAAGAAGACCATGGACTGATTTAGTCTACATAGAATCTGCATTTAAACTTACGATAAAAGATCTGATTTCACTTGTGAAATTAAAGATAAAACACTTCCTGAATAAACAGCATTCAACTTCAGATGATCCCAAATGAGGAAGTCAAACTCAGGTGTCGGGTGCAAAGAGCTCGCAAACCAAATTAGGGAACCAGAAATCAATGCCATGTTAACCAAATACTGCAATCTCTCTTTGTCTGTGACTATGAAAAGAGACATCAGAGAGATCAGAGTATCACTGATAGAGGATATGTTTGAGTGGTTTTCCTAGCAGGCAGAAAACTGGGACTCTATTGATGGCCTCCATTAGGCATCAATAGAGTCAAACAATAAGAACAAGTTGGGAGGGTCAGCAACAGTCACATGGCATCTAGATGAACCCTCACTGTCAGCACACAGTCTGCACTGCTCGATCGAAACGGCTTGGAGAGAAGATGTATTACCCTTTCAGTAAAGAATGTCCTTTGCTGCTTGTAAAATATACGAAAGTGCTATGAAAACTCCTGAGTCCTTTGCATGCACAATCACAAAGGAGTGTCGGTGAAAATGGAGTCTCAGTGTGGAGGTGGAGAGGTGACAGTGGGTTATTCAGATTATAAAGAATGCATTGACATGTTAATCACGGAGGGAGATTAGAAGGGAAGCACGAAGACAAGTCAGACAGTGACAAGACACTTACTAAACATTTCAACTTTACATACGGATGAAAGCCAGTAAAAGAAGACTAATTTGAAGTGTTACATGAATAAACTCAAACTACCGATGACTGCATGACCACAGGTTTCAAGCCCTGGATTAACAATAGTGCAAATATCAAAAATCTTGTAGTATTTAAGGAAAATACACAAAGAACTGTTGATTGGACATGTTTAGTTTCTTACACTTTTGTTTCGTAGTCCTTCCAGGCTTTGTCAAAAGGCTTTTTCAAATCCTGTGAAAAACAAAAGAAAAAAAACAGTATAAGCTGTAGACAGTACTCAGGAATATAATGCAAAAAACTCAACAAAGAAAAACAAAAACATGCTCCTCAAAAGCGAGTAAGTCGATCTTGAGGTGCTGCTGATTCCAGGGTCAAGAATAAACTTTCAATCACAACTTACAATCAGCATGGACGAGAGACTCCACCTGCGTAAGAAGACCACATGATAACATTTAAAGCTGCAGCTGCTAAGTGAATGGTGTAGTCTGATTGTTCTAACTACAGCTTTTATATTCAGTTAATTGTTTGGCCCATTTATCAAAACAAAGCATTTATCACATCATCAAAAATGTGACATTTTGCTGCTTTTCTGTGATTTTATCATCGTAACAAGGTGTCACTTTTGGGATCCAGAAAGCTGTAAAGCATTGGGAAATATACTCGTTCACTTGCTTGCCAAGAGTTACTTTAGTACATCAACACCATTTTCACAGTGAAAACAAAGGAGCGGCCAAGGAGAAAACAGTCGAAAAATGATAAAATGAAAGGCCTCAGAAGCTAATTAATAAACACAAGACAGCTGCTTAGTTTCATAAGCCCAAGTTGTTGCACTTTTATGGGAAGCTGTCTGCTTCTTGGCTGGCCTCAGAGACTTCTACCAGGTAGATTTTTTTTTTACTTTCAGAAAGAGGCTGACTAGCAGTTTCTCCCTATTTATAGGGAGTATTTATGCAAAGCTTCACAAAGTATAACAGGAGCAAAGATTTTTATTCCTCATCTAGCTCTTGAAAAATGAAGCAAATAAAGCAAACCATTTCCCAAAATGTTGAACTATTCTTGCATTTGGAAATAACATCAATAATGAAAATAGCTTTTAGCTATATGCTACATGCCCTACAACCAGAAAGTGTGAGCAGGAAGCAAGAAATTGTTGATAAAGGCTGCACACAAACATATCCGTCCTGCAACCAGGATTCACAAAGAGGTCTTCGTCACGTCAACAGCCAAAGCTAACAAAAAGTCTGGCAGCAAAATACTTCTTTTTCTCATTCATGCGCAGAGTTGGTGTGTGTGGGTGTGTGTTTCACCACAGTGTGACTGAGTAAGCTGACTCATCGTCCTCACAGATGCAGAGCAGCTGTCTCAGCAGTGAAGCGAGCAACGTGAGGGTGGAGGGTTTTTTTTTTTTTGTTTGTTTGTTTTTTAGGTGAGCAGGAGCACAAGGCGATTATTTTTGGCATTCATAACAAAATAATTCTGGTACCACCAACAACAGTTAACCACTGATTTCTCACTGTCACATGTGTACTTGAGCAAAATGCTTGATTAAACCACCTCCTTGCTGCTGCAGTGCTGATTAAATAGTGATTATAACAAAGAAAGCTGATATTACTGGGTACAATAGTCCATGTTATTCCCTAAAAAACAAAAAGCAAAACAAAAACACAATTCACCAAAATTAACTGCTGCCTATGAGGAGGGGCAGAATGCCAGGAAAAATCTACTCTGCAGCAGGCAATAATAAGAAAAACCTTGAGAATTATATTGCATTTAAAGCAACTGCTTATAATTCTTGTAATTAGAATTTTTTTTTTTTTTTACAATGAGCACCTGCTGAATCACTCCAGAGAAAGTCAAACCAATTCATACAGCACTCTTCTCCACCTTTCTGTCGATACATTTAAAAAGCACACATTTTCTATTAGGTTGGAGGACAGCTTATGGCTTCAGTGCCATTGTTAGACCTCCAGAGTGGACTGATCCCACTGTTGACCTCCACTTCAGCAGCAAGAGGAGTGGCAGGCTCAACCTGTCAGCCCACAGGATCACAGCGTGGTTCACCGGGCCAAGTCAAGGGGCACTCAGCCATTCACTCAACCAGCTCAAGGGCAGAAACCACCAGAGTAAAGAGAGAATAAAAGGCTATAAAAATACACACAAAAAAAAGCTGAAACCCAAAGTGAAAGAGCAGGACTGTGGGGAAAACTGTCAAAGCAAGGGAGGAAGCTGCTAAAAGAATGAACTGCAGGTCAAGAGAGTAAGAGAGAAAAGAGAGGGTGAGCGGAAGGAAATGTCAGAGCCGGAGAGAGGAGAAAAATGGTAACAATGGCTAAAAATACCAGACACAGGCATCGCTGGGCAGGGAAGGGCAGAGCAGAATAGGACAAGGCACAGGGCAAAACACTCCCTCAGAGATCAGCAGGCTCTTAGCACTCTGTATCCCCTCTGGCTGAACCTAAAGATGGAGGAGGAATGTAGTAGTCTTGACAAAGACCTCTTTTCTCAAACGTATCACCTCTTACTACCTAGGACCATACAAGGACCATACATGTCAAGGATTAGCAGTTCCTGGTACACATTCATCACACCTTTTCCCACAGAAATATTAAATGCGCAACCCAGTCTGGAGCAAACAGGGGAAGTTTAGTTTGGTGTAATAGTACTGGTGCAGATTTAAGCCCCTTTCAACAGTCTTTCCACAAGGGCTAAGGTCCTGGTTTAACACTGGGAGAGCGTAGGTGCTACATATACCTTTGCAGAATCACAAAATGCTGCAGCTATCTATTGACTCTTGGGGGCACTGTCAAACAGCCGGTAATGTGAACTACTCCTCTTCATGTTTATCATCTTGTTGGTGCTTCAGCTTATTTATTCTGCCACATAGAAGACAGAGAGCATAACAGAGAAAGAACTCTGTAGCTTCTGCATTGGTTGAAATCACACAATCCTTCACTCTGCGTGGCCGAAAATGGACACAAAAGCTAAACCATGAATATGGCTTCAAGCTTGGGTCAGACACTGCTTGGCTTTGGAGATGTGGTGCTGCTTTCAGGAATGGAAACAAATTAAATGAAACTGTCATCATTTAAAAGACTGGCTGAAGAAATTGAGAGAGAAAGGAAGAAAGAATGAGCAACAGAAAGAACTAGAGAGAGGCAGAGAGCTGTGTATCCCATGGGCATCACACAGAGGGATCGTGCATATGGACGGGCAGAGAGATGAAACTGAAAATGGGCTGTAACAAGGTGTCATTCAAATTTATCAGTGATATGGAGGCTGGCAACTTAGACAAATTTGTCAAAGTTTGGACAAATAACGGCAAACATAACTGCCTACCAACCTTTTTTTTTTTTTCTTTAGATTGATTCTTAGATATTTTTGGCTTTTTAAAAATTATTTATAGTGAAAGTTAAAGAAAGACAGAAAAGTAGGGGGCCAGCGGAGAGATGACTTGCAAAAAAGGGCTTGGGGTAGAATCATTCCCAGGCCACTGGAGTAAGGACAAAACCTTTGGTAAATGGGATGCAAGCACTACCAAAGGTTTACCAAAGCTAAATGTCATTTTTTTTTTTTTATTGCTGAGGTGTAACCTACTACTTCTGCTGTTTTTAAATGCCTGGTTTAGTCATTTTTAAAAGCACTTCATGCACTGAACTTTTAGTTCACAGCACAGTATTTAGTTTGCAAACTAATGAGAAAAACAAGCGATCAGTAAACACAGATCAGCTCTTATCTAAAATCGCAAACAGCTAACATGCGTGAGGGGTTTCGAGTGTTCACGACCCACTGAACCACAATGAGGTAGGGGCACAGGTGGACTCACATCCCTCAGTCCAAATGCATTAGTCCACACAACCCCCCTACCCCACCACTCCCCTCCTTATGCTCCAAACACACACACACAGTACTGCACCAACTATTCAGACACTGTGTCTGAATGGTGATGAGTTGATATGACTCATAGTACGTTAGAAGCACAGACTCCTCAATAAGCAGGGGATGAGCGGGTTGACTGCAGGCGTGATGTCATGCCGGCATCCACTCTGAAAGTCCAGTGTTAGCAGAACAGTCTGGTGAAGTCAGCACTTTCCAATTTCCCCTGAGTGGGAGTGTGTTTATCTTCAGCAATAACACTACTGGGCCTTCCATTGACCTTTCCAGTGGCATTCTTACTGGTACTACAGTGAATGAGATGAATCCTGAGCAAAGACTATTTCAGTTAAGAATATCATTACTGTGCAAAAGTCTTGAGCCATCCCTCATTTCTTTACATTTTGCTTTCAAGGAGCCAGACGTTCTTGTATTTTTTTTTTTTGTTTTTTTTTTAAGAAGTGGTCTTGAGCAATAGTTCTCCAGGCTTTCTGAAGGTCTTTCAAAGTTTTTCTTTGGACATGGGCTGCTTTTTCACTCATTTTCAGTCCAGTCCATGTACCTGACCATTATCAGAGGAATGTTTTTATTTTTTATTTTTTTGTTTGTTTGTTAAGCCACTTAACACTATGAATCATTCAAATATAAAAAGAAAAATGCCAAAGATAACACAGTTTGACAGGCATAAAATAGTATTTTTGTAACAACAAGGTGATTCCCAAAGAGCTAGTAGCCGAAAAATTGGCATATCGCAGCATGGTGTGCAATGTGTCCTTAAAAAAATTTGAGGAAACTTAACAAGTGGAGGACAAGAGAAGAAGTATTAGGCCTAAAAACTACATACAGCAGATGAATAGTATCTGAAAGTCATGTCCTTAAGAAATAGGAAAAAAATCCAGCAACGACCTGACACAGGACCTGAGGGATGCATCTGGCCCTTCAATTGATACATCTCCTGTTCTCTGAAGCCTCATTAGAAATGGTCTCAGTGGAAGGGTCAAGAAGCCATCCATAAGTAAGGGAAACAGAGAGAAAAGGCTGAGGTATGTCAAATTACGAACTGGACTGAAAATCAGTGGCAACAGCTCTTATGGAGTGAATCCAAATTTGAAATTGTTGGTTCAGATTGTCTTCAATATGTACGGAGGAGATCAGGAGAGATGTGAGTGTCTACAGCCATCTGTAAAACACGTTGGAGGCTCTGTCATGGTTTGGGGCTGCATTTCAGCCAGGGGTGTTGGAGCTCTTGTCCAAATTGATGGAAATATGAACGCAGAAAAGTACCATCAGGTTTTAATCTACTATGCACTTGTCTATGAAAGTGTGTGATTGGCAAAAGTTTCATTTTTCAGCATGACAATTATCCCAAACACACTGACAAAGTAATAAAAGCATACCTGGATAGAAAAACACACAATGGAAGACTATCAGTCATGGATTGGCCTCCTCAGAGCCCGGACCTCAACATTACTGAAGCAGTGTGGGATCATCTTGACAGAGAACAGAACAAAAGGCAGCCAACATCCAAAGAAGAGCTTTGAATGTCCTTCAAGAAGCCTGGAGAACTATTCCTGAAGACTACTTAAAGAAATAACAAGAAAGCTTGACTAAGAGAGTTCGGGCTATGTTGAAGAATAAAGGTGGTCATACCAAATATTGACTTTCAAGCTTCTTAGAATTGTACAAACTCTGTTTTTGCCTTATATACTGTTTTTCCATTTATGTTTGCACATGTTTCAATAAATCGCTGCACCGGTTTCCCATCTTTCTAGCAAAATGTAAAGAAATTAGGGGTGGCTCAAGACTTTTGCACAGTACTGTAGTTTATAGTTTTTTTCACATCACACTACAATAAAATTGACTTACTTTTACACATTAAATTCTGATTCCCCTTTGTGATAAGCTGGCCAAAGAAGAGGATGAGGTGAAAACTGTAGGATTTTTTAATTGAGTAACAGCTGTGACAGGTTGCCGAGTGGTAGCCCTCTAATCACACAGCCATTAGCTGCTGCCTCCTGTAGGGTGAGTTCATTGCACTCATTGCTGAAGACAGCACTGGCAGAATATTAATAAGGCCTGAGTGAACAGTGGCCACCAGAAAGCCATTAAGTCCCGAACTAAATCCAATGTAAAGACTGGCAACTCTTAAAGCTGCCACACTGATGCATCAAATATGGACCATTTTAAAATACAAAATTACACTTTTTACCATAACATTTCAGGGTGAATTCACACATGAGATGCAAGAGATGCAAGAGATGCATGTTGCTTTCAGATGAGTAAAGAGTTTCAAAGTGGAAAGGTTTCCCACTTTTAAACTCTTTAATCAGCATAGGTTAGCTTAATCCTGCCTATAAGAAAACTATCTTATGGGCAGTGGTTTAAAGGGGGAGCAGCTAAAATGGCTTTTCAGATAGTGGATGAACTGAAGTGTTGCATCAAGGCCCAGTATAAAATAAATTATCTTAAACTCAAAGAATAAAAATGAGCATAAAAGTTGCCTTATACTACTGCAACAGGACATTAATGAGGGCAGTATTCAGTTTTCAAGCTAGATTGATAAAACTGAACAATTCCATCACCAACATTTATTTTAGTTGGCTTTTATTTACTTGTAAAATTGTGTATATTTGTTCCACAACAATTTATAAATTAGTGCACAAATTTGTAAATCTTGTTGCTGCTTGTGGCTGATGAAATACATATTTCCCATCAGCATTGTAATTCATTTCTCTTCATAAGCTCCTTTGATCTTTTAAATACATTATTCTTTTATGACATCCATATCAGCCCACTAATTCATTATACTTTACTCCTTCCTCTCCCTGCAGTCTAAATAGCCTGTCATGCAGGTCTGGACTTCTTCCTGTTTCCCCCTCTCCTAACAGGTACTTCCCCTAGGAGCGGTGGAGCAGAATAATGACAGGCAATAAGGAAGAGACGAGGGAAAGCCTCTGGGCTGTGAAGGTGAGCAACAAGTTAGAAAGTGTTAAGGAGCTGTAGCCGAGAATCAAGAGAAAAACTAGCCCATTACTATATTTCTCTGTGACCCTTTCTCTGCATTTGTAGATGCTCAACTTCTAGGTTTAGTGACTTTACATCAGTGGTGACATTTATATAAGTGTGTGTGTGTACATGTGAGTGTGTCCTGAGGTATAAAATAACCAGCAGCTCATTAGGCCTATGCCAGTGGGGTAATGAGAATCATCCAAGGGCTAATGAGCAATAAGTGGGTAAGCATTACATATACGACTGGCTGCCAAAGACAGGCGAGAGAGTGGTGAGAGAGAAAGAGAGAAAGAGATAGCAGCAGCAGAGATAAAACAGAGACAAAGAAAGGAAATCACAGAACAGAAAAACAGATAGAAGCCAAAAAGAAAACACTGCACTTGAGTAAGGACAAAAAGGGATGGCAGTTCAGAGGTCGAGACGGCACAAAGTGACCGGGGGTCATGGGGACAACTGGCCTCTCCATGACAACCACCCTCATTAGAGCTGACTTAACTACATCATACCTCAGTGGAAACCAAAGCTAATCATGTGCCTGGAGAGTGAAAGGTCACAGACCACTGTGGACAGTCTGATTGCATTACAGAGTGGCAGAGACTTTTGATGAGTGTCTGTCTGGGTTTAGTCTGATTGGTGCACACACGACTGTCTTCCAGATTGCATTAATATACAAGGCATAGGGCTGTCTATTAAACCTCAATATGCTTTTATTGCAGACCAAAATGTGTTTTTAGGACCAAGTATCAAAAACTACTGGCATTAAATGTCTGATCAGATTGTTACATATACTCTGATGTGTTTACTCCTGTCATCTCTCCAATAATAGCACAAAAACCTGCCAAAATACTGTCTAACTACCTTTTTTTTTTAATTATTATGGTGTGCCTGCTTTTGTTTTGATGGTATTTCACATTTGAGAACTCTTAATATGTTTAAAGAATATGATTTTGTATAAGAACATATTTATTATCATAAAAGGAAAATGCCAAAAAATACTGATATGGTACCATGTTGGTACTTAGAACTGAAACATATACAGTATGATACACAGTGCTAGTAGGCAGTTTTTCTAAATAAATTTAGCTATTACCCAATCTTACCCATATCCACCTGAAAGGACTGCAAAACAAATTAAGTGAGCCATGAAAGCAACAGAAAACATATTTTTGCTTCTCCAAATTAAAGAAAAAAAAATAGTTATTGATTGAACTAGCCAAGCAAATGGACATTGTTTTGTTTTGGGATCTCACAGTGAAAAATGTGCAAGAATCACTGCATTAGATCCAAGATGACAAAATCATCCATGTGTCCACCTTTGTGTTCCCTGCAAAGATATGCTGAGTGAACATAGGCCCCATAGCAACACATTTTCATACGTTCATGCATTTAAATGGGACATACACTGCTCACTTCCAGCTCCATATTTTTATTCTTGGACATTACTAAAGTAACTTTACATGATTCACAGTTCAAAATAATCCTTATTTATCTTATACTGGGCCTTGTTCATCCTCTATCTGAAATAAGTAAATAAATTAGAGTATGAATAGTATGTATGTAAGGCAGCTGTGCTCACAACCACAGCTGTGTCCCTGAGAGAACCTTCTTAAAGATATCTGCTCTCACTGATGTCATACGAAGTAAAGAGTAGGAAAAAGCTGTCTGAAACCAAGTGTTTGGAGCAGTCTGATGCCTGAGCTTTTGGCTCACGGGGATCATGTGCACACATGCTGACCTCATGGTTATTTTTAACATGAGCATCCACTACTGTAACAGTAAATCAGGACAGATATAAGGAAATTCATAATAGGTCCCCTTTAAATAATCACAGACTCTGCTAAAACTCAAGCTGAGAAATTGTAGACTCCATCCTGATAGCTTTTGCATAACTTCCATCATATGTTACTAAATTCAAGCATCACGTTAATACTCACTTAATCACGGGCAAACTATGATTTTTATTCTGTAGTTTGATGAATCAACTTTGCTGCAGACAGGTATATTCCAGCAAGTGTTTCATCCACCATCTCTGTCTTGCCAGCTCCACTTTTACTTTTTTGGGAACAGGAACATGGTCTGACATCAAAGCAGTATGTTATTAACCTTGATGCTGCTAGACTGCAGCACTTAAAGGAGGGTAATAATTGTCCAGCAGCTTCAAACCACTTTAAACGAGCAGCAAGGTCTCTCTGCACTTCGAGCGACGCGTTTTCACTCTAACATCTGGTTTCCTAGAGGGACTAAGCTACCGCAAGATGAGTATGTTCATCAATTGATATTTACATTGAAATGTGTCTTTAGGATTAACCAGCAAAAACAACCCTTAGTGTCAATCCATTGTATGTTGTGTACATTTTTTTCCTCATTCCTTCACAGAGTGAGAGGTACTTTAGGGCATCATCCAAAAAATAAGGGTTGATTAATTGAAATGCCTTGCCAGTTTTCTTTTATTTTTCCACTTGAGTTTTCTCCTGTATAAACAGAAGAACTTGCTGGTTAGTTGCCTCACCCCTTTGACGCCCTTCAGGTCTCCTTTCAGCAGGCTGTCCAGAGGAAAGGTGATGATGTTGTTCATGTTTTGGAACTGGAGGAAGGTGAAGAGAGACACAAATAAGAATTGAAAGGTTACATCAGAGGATTTAAGGCTGCATGAGACTGAAAGTCCGGGGCACCAATCACCACTGAGATCTAATCCTTTTAGTGTCCTGTGTGCTGTGTGACCTTACAGTGGACACAACCTAAATTAAAAAAGGAAATTATCCAGAGTTTCAGCTCTCCATCTTCAGTAAATGGTAATGATAAGGGGCTAAAGCTGGGCAAATAAATAAACAACTAGCTGAAACATTTTAAGACAGGAGACAACACACTTAAAGGCAGTTTCCACTGACTGAAGCAGATTCTACACAAACAAACTGTGTGAGTTTGCTGCAAGACACACTTAATGACTGGACATTCCCAAACTGGACAACAGTACAAATAAATAAGTGGAAACATCTACTGTCACAGTATGTGTACACAACATATTTCTGAAAATATTTCTCAGACAAGATTTTTTAAATAAAAGGAAGGTTGGAAATTGGTCTATAATTAGCTAAGAAAGATGGATCGGGTAAAGGCTTTTTAAGTAATGGTTTAATTACAGCCACCTTAAAAGCCTGTGGTATGAAGCATCTTAATAAAGATAAGGCCTCAGTCACACAGGCTTAGAGACATGTCGGCAACCATCTGGCAATCACCAGTCTCTAGGGAAAAATTCCCAGACTAGTTGCGAGTGCTTCCCAAAGAGGTACAAAGTACTGCACCAAAACCTTCCTTGTGATTGCTTTGATCACTAGCAGGTTGCCACAGTCAACAGTAGTTAGCGACCCAAGAAATCACAGCATCCTCTTTGTGACCAATTTCACCTGGGAACAGCCAGCAAGCTCCAGCAACCACTGACCAACCAGTCAGCGAATACACATTTTTCCCTAGCAACCAGAAATTGCCAGGGGATTGCCGACCGGTCTCTAGTGTGATTGAGGCCTAAACTGATCATATTTGTTTGATTGCAGGGGTTTCCTCTCTAATATTGCAGGATCTCTACCTTATGATATAAAGCACCTTGAGGCAAACCGACGTTATATAAATAAAACTGATTTGAACTGAATGGTTTCTATGCACTGAAACACTATAAGGATTTCAGTTTGAAATGAATACAAGAAGTATTAAGTTTGTGTTCACAGAAGTAGTGCAGTATCTCAGGTGAACATCAAGTAAAGCAGAAAAGGGCTGCCTCTAATACAAGCCTGCATTAAATAAATGCTGGTTCCCTTCTGCAGCTGAGGTAAAAAGCAAGTAAGCAAAAGTCCTGCTTACTTTTCAGGGAAATACAGTGGACACAAACTAGCCACAGTGACAGTGAGCATCCTGGCTGCAGATGTCAAGAGCCAGACAGTTATTACTGTTTTCATATTCAGTCGGTGCTGATTATAAACACCAGCTGGCACAGACCCTCGTTTACTCGAATTCCAATCACATACATAATTGGCCTGACTCATCAAGTGCATGTCCAGCTTAAGTCTGAGAAAATGATAAATTTATATGTATGGAGTTATTTTTGTATAGAGTTAATTACATATAGCTAAAGGTCTAAAAACTCCACCACTCTTGGTGTCATTTTCCTTTTTTAATCAAGTTTCTTGTTAAGGAGACACAAATTCTGCCTTTAACCCCTGTGTCTACAAGCTGCTATAAAGGCCAGCCCCTGTGTGTAATACTCTGCATGTAATCTAGGAAGCCAGTGCTTTCTTAAGCTTTTGGAGATTACATCTTCACATCCAGGTCAGGCAAAAGCTCATATTTCTTTAATACAAAATTTTGAGATACCAATACAAAATCTCAAGCTCCTGTTCTCAGTGCGAGCTGCTACAGTGTCCAAGGGGAGCGACAGACCTCACATGATGGTGTCAAATATTTTTAATAAAGCTTTGGCTTCCATAGAAGACCTGGGTTTAACAGATCAGGTTGAACTAGATCCAGCAGATATTTGGTGTTGCACGGGCTCTTTGGCCGTCTTGATGGAAAAACTAGAGCTAGGTCCTCAGGGCTTCCAGTTCCAGCTGGACTTGGTATGTGCTCAGTGTGTGTTAGAGAACACACACAGTGACTCAGGGGGATAGAGACAATTAAGGACAGCATGAAAATCTTTCTTTGCCCCTGAGGATTTTACCCATCCAATCCACACATACACATGCACACAGTGTAAACTCACAAGGTTTTTGAAAAGCGCTGTGAGCTCCTTGGTGAAGACGGAGAACTTGAGGAAGGCCGAGCCCAGATCAGGATCGTCTCTGTACACACAGTTTTCTCCAAACTTCTCCAGGGCCTGAGTGTACTGCTCCTCGTTTTCTACATGGGCTGGAAAACACACACACACACAAATCAGCTTTAACAGGCATTGAGAATCAACCCGAGTTCTTTTTCTCTCTGATCCTTAGAAGTTAAAAATCAATTGGTAAGTATTAATAATGCATGTCAATAGTCTTTCAATGTAAAACAATCCACTTTCCTTCCATTACATGGTTCCCCTTACATGCTGTTAGTGAAGGTGGTCAGCAGGAGCGGACTAAAACAGTAATTCAGGCTTTATCCCATTCCACACTGTTCACATAAACCCCTGCTAACTGCTAATTCTGAAGGTTAACCCTATGTGTTAATGTAACAGGTATCAGACAAGTTCTAATTGTACTATTTTATAAAGATTACAAGATAATAAAAAAAAAATCTTGGACTGACCAACAAGCCTATATCAAATAGTATAGCCCAACCGATATAGGGTTTTTAAGACTGATACTGATATTTTGATAAATGGAATATTCTGATATGTCGGCCAATATTTGTTTTTCTTTCAGACACACAAAAAATAAACAGATAACCCTAACATTTGTTATGTGTAGTTATTTGTTTACTTGTTTACACTGATTGTTGTGTTTGTGGTGTTCCAAACACGTGTTGCCAACAGGGAAGTTGGTGGACAAACTACGCAACATCAACACTCATAACATGATTGAAGGGTGTATCTCCTGTCCTTCTTTACTTTTTAAATTTTCATTTATTGACCGTTATAAATGCCGATACGGATACATCAGCAAATAGCTAATATTGGACCGCTGATAAATCTGTCCGACTCTACCAAAAAGTGAGTTTTCTAGATATGCTATGGCTGTAGGTGCACCTGCAAAATCTCACTGGGAATACACATATATCATAGCACAAACAATTGTACAAGATGAGACAAAACAATCAGCCTACACTTTTTAAAAAAAAAAAAAAATCAGAACGATATACAGAGCGAGTGCAAATGTTCAACTGATATAAGCTATAACAATATTAACAGGCTAAGCGTGTGTTTGTGTTTTTGACTGACCTAGTCCCTAATTGGAGCTTATTTTTCAGTATTTACCTAGAACTGTAGGACTGACCTCTCTCTTTTTTAAATTCTCTCCCTCTCTCCTCCATCTTTCCTTTCCTCCTGACTGTCCATTTCGCTGGCCAGCATCTAAATGTTATCTGCAGAGAAACAGGTAGATGTTGCCAGAGAGGCTGCTTGTGCACACCTGTATGTGTCTTTATGCAGCCATGCGCATGATAGCACAGGCAAGAGTGAGAGAATCACATGTGACGTCTGAATTCTGAGAGTCAGTCAGTCTAATAACTACTAACTCCTGCTTGCTGTATTATTGCTGGTCAAGTTTACTGTTCACTGCCGGCCAAAAGCATGAGCAGGCCACTGGGAAATATCCTGGTGCCTTTGTGGTAGCACTGCCCACCACAGCTGTTTTCCCGACTAGTTGAATCTCAAAAGGTTTTCTTTGATTAAGCAAACTATCCCCACACAGATCATCTTGTCAAGCTTGTCATCCAGTTGTCAATGTAGTCACTAGAAGATAAAAAAAACCCCACCTCACTCATAAAAAACCCCACCTCCCTCATCTAATGCTGCTCGCTGTCCCAGAATCTCAGAGTGCGTCTAAAATCGGTTTAATGTACCACAAGGTTAGGCCTAGGTGATTCCACTTAATACACTTCACGCCAGACTAGGCTGCTGATAACAACTAATGCCACTGGGACAGCGGTGGAGCGAGGGATGGAGCACCAGGGGACTGTTGCTATGACGACAACTTGCAGAGAACAGCAACAGAGATGGAAGTGAGGTGGTGGCAGTGGTGGGGGTGGGGGGG
>VUQI01022512.1:24043-34910 GCA_015106735.1 Paratilapia polleni
CCCCCCCTTTTTTTTTTTTTTTTTTAAGATTTACCCCTTTGTACGTTTAAAAAAAAGAAAAGGCCCTGCAGTGAGATGTTCCAATAAACTTCAATCACTGTCATGTGTCAGAAACCGACAATTGCCACACACCCACAGCCCACTGTTTCCACATCAGCTCCAGCTGTTTAGCTCAGCCAGGCTCCGAGCCAACAGGGTGGTGGCCTGTTGTTGTTTTTGAAGTGGCACATGAGAGCCCTGAGCTAGGTTATTCAACGCTGACAAACAGCACAAACCCCCTCAGGGCTGCTTAGTGATTACATGTGTATTTGTTGTAACATGACCTAAACACGTCGCACAGGCAGCCCGTGGTGCAGGGGAGCAGCTTTGAACGTCAGAGGGCTGCGTGACACACTGAGCAAGTGTGCGTGGCAGGAAAAAGAAGCAAAGGACAAAGG
Source organism: Paratilapia polleni (assembly GCA_015106735.1). Taxonomy (NCBI): domain Eukaryota; kingdom Metazoa; phylum Chordata; class Actinopteri; order Cichliformes; family Cichlidae; genus Paratilapia; species Paratilapia polleni. The sequence continues at coordinate 24,481 of VUQI01022512.1, forward strand.
TGACATTTCCTGTAGTTTACAGTGCAAACATGATCTACTAATTCCATGTTTACCTGTAGATGTGGAGTAAACATTTCCACAACATTAAACTGGGGTTCAGGGCCACTCTTAAAGAAATGTGGCACTTGTCAGTAACAGGAAATGGGGCATTGTACTTTTATATGATTGCTGAAAGTAGAGCTGAAAGGATTAATTGATTGTTGCATTACATAAGCTGATTTTTTCTTGAATTGTTGCAGCTTAAAATATGCCAACTCAGGCTCTGGGAAGTACCGATAGTGGTCTCAACCAGTAGGTTACTGGGGTGCTTACTTATCTAGCGCATAGCATATATTTATATATTTAACCCATTTTGCCTTCTTTAAAGAGGTAAAATGGGTCCGTCTTTAAAGCGTTGCAGTTGAGAGCATGAAATAAAAGGATTTTGGTCTCTTGTGGAACACTAAGGACTTCTCATGGGAGGCAAATGTCTTTGAGGAGACTGGCTCACATAAAAAAAAAAAATAAAGGAGGAGAAAATATTAAAAGAAAATTGCTGAAGGACTGTCAGACCTAATTCAAGCCTTTACTAATTCATGAGGCTGTTGTACGGGTATGCAAACTGCTATCAAGTATTCACAATCCGGCCCACTTTTTATTAAACCCTTGCCCTTCAGTAAATGGTACTAGATACCTCAGTGAACTTAAAGGGGACCCGTTATGCTCATTTCTAGCTGCATATTTTTATTCTTGGTCTCTACTAGAGTAGCTTTGCATGACTCACGGTTCATAATAAGTAAACCTTATTTACCCTCTCCTGGTATTTCTGAAAAAAGCCCTTTTTGCTTCTCTCCCTTTAAGTCAACTTTCTTCTGACTGCTGCCCCTCATACAAACAAGATTTGATCACTGGGGTGTCTGTGCCCTTCCCACCTGAACTATGTGCCTGAGGTGACCATATGACATCACACAGAGCCAAAGGCAGAAAAACCATCTGAAACTAAGCATTTAGAGCAGTCTGAAGCCTGAACTTACTTTGACCATGTTTGATATGAGCAACAGTAGCAATATAGAGTCACCGGACACTTTATTGGGTACACCTTGATAGTAACAGGCTGGACCCACTTTTGCCTTCAGAACTGCCTTAAGTTTTCATGGCATAGATTCAACAAGGTTGTGCTGGAAAAACCCAGGAGATCAGCAGTTTCTGAAATACTCGTATGGCACCAACAACCATGTCACAATCAAAGTCAGTTAAATCACTTTTCTTCCCCATTCTGATGCTCGGTTTGAACTTCAGCAGGTCGTCTTGACCATGTCTAAATGCACTGAGTTGCTGCCATATGATTGGCTGATTAGATATTTGCCTTGAGCAGTTGAACCTAATAAATTGACTGGTGAGTGTGTATTGTAACAGTATATGACAGAACAAAAGAAAAAAGGATAACTGGTCCCCTTTAAAGTATTACTTATGGTAATTTTTGACTTTAGGTACTATCCAGGAAAGGTTTTATATCATATTTTGCCTTTTTCCACCATATAATTGAAGTCAATACTTTTAACCTTCTTTTTTGAAATAAAACTTTAAGAGAGGAATTTTTTTATCCATCTATCATCTATCCATAAATCAACATGAGAACCACAAAAGTGTTTTAAATTCAGAAAAAAACGCTTAAAAAGTCAGCTTGGAAGTAAATGGTGGCATATCGTGTGTCAGAGGGAGAGAACACAGACGGAGGCCTGCACATGCATACAACATTCTTCACTGTATCTTTCCTCTTAAATTCACAAACACACACATGTACAGCTTCCAGGCATCTGCTGAGGATTATCTTACATCCTAAAGGATTGTTTTGCAGCTTCTTCCATTTCTCTCTCACACACACAGGGTTTAATCACCAGATAGCAGGCGGGTCTCTGCTTCCTCTCTCCATCTCTCCCACACTTGTTCCGTCACACACAAACCTCCGTAAGTCCGGGTCAGCTGACGCTCAATAACACAATGCGCGGGTGACCTCAGATCAATTCCATATCTCCCTAAGGACTCAATGAAAACAGCACTGGACAAAATAACCACCAGCACAGAGAGAAGGAAGTGTTACTATTTGCCCCAGAAGACAGAGACAAGGAATCACAGGGCATGAGAGACAATCAGAGGAGAAAAAATATTTTTCTTAAAGTGCAAGTTTAATATTTTGGGAGAATATTTCTGGGAGAATCTGCTAGCGACTGCTAGCGACCAAAGCAAGGTCACTCCAAAATAAGTTTTTTTTTTTTGAGCAACCACTCACTGACTAGAGGTTGCCAGGGCATTGCCGACCAGTCTCTAGGCCTGAGTGCCTGAGGCCTAACCAGGTGTTTACTATATAGAGAGGTTTCAATCTTCTCATCCAGCTCTTGAAAAGAAAAAATAATTGTACTCTCCAAAATGTAAGACACTGCTTTACACAAGGAACTTATATGAACGTAAGAAGTTGGGCCCAATATTGTCATTACACTTTCTTTTTGAGTCCTTCCTGCTTTCATTTACTCTCTCCTTGGGCCTTTTATCTCAGACATTAGTTCAGGGTAATCATCTTACGAGTTTATGGAGAGTCTCATTTTCCTTGTTACCTGGCAGAAAGAAAGAAATCCATGTGCGTGGACCCGGAAGACCAACAGAGACATGATCAAATTCAGTGTTTCTCTGATGCAGCATGGTTGGAGTTTTGCATTATATTCAGTAACTAAATGTCCTACCCAGCTACAGGTACATCATCTCCCACCAGTTGCTGTCTGTTCAGCAGGTCTGACAGGACTGTCCTAGCAGCTCTGCTTGATCAGCTCCAGCTCCTTCTGGGGTTGGAGACGCTGCTGCTGGTTTATTCATCGAAACCCACAAGCTGACTCCCTGACAGGTCTCTGCAGCAACGCAGGCCTCTCCCGCTCATTTATACGCATTCCCTCTTCACGCTCTCATTCCCATGTTTTTCTTTATCCTATTACAAGCTCACATTGCATGCTCAGCCTCTCAGGTTTTTCCTGACATGGTAATTCTTGAAAAATGTTTATTTTCCTCACTATTGTCACCAAACTGTCACCATTCCCTCTGCCTCGCCATCCCCTCCTTCTCCTCATCATTACAGTTACAGTTTATGTCTTAGCCTAAAATATCTTTGCAGAGATTTGGAATAGACAGTCAGCTATAGCAGGCTCACACTTTTTTCCACAACACCTTCTCTCGAGAACATTAAGAAAACTCAGTCATCCTTTTTCTCTATATTTATGGTAAAGATAGGTTTTAGATGCTAAGCTGCACGTTGTCATAAACCTTTTGCAATCTAATTAATCTCACCTGTATGTTTTAAGGAGCCCATAAGATGCATTTTGAGTTCTTCCCTTTCTGTTATGTGTGTTACAATACATGTATATAGCTTGTTTGTGTAGGTAAAAGGTATGCAAAGCTAGAAAGCCTAAAGTCTACACCAAAAGAAATGATTCTCACCCACATAAACACTGCTCCTAAACTGCAGCCTAGGCATCGTTTCTTTATCTATGACACCATGTAACACATTTGCATTATGCTGGTCTAGGGGTTAGTTTGGCACGCTGTCAAACAAACAAGGAGCCGCTGCCTCGCAGTCCACAATTTACATTTACTCACTCAAGCCACTTGTCTAACTCTAAAATGTGCAGCCAGTAGCAAACATGCCAAGCGTTCTGTTGTTGGGTGCAAGAGCAAGGAGAGCAGATTACATTTTTTGATGGCAGTGCATCTACATCAATACAAAAATCCTTAGTGTTAGCATGTGGCCCTAATGTGGCTAACATTACTATTAGCTTTGATCATACTCACTCCAGTCTGTCAAAACTGAGGGTCTGAGCGACAATCAGAAATTGTGGAAACTTTAGTAACAAGTTGAAGCCCCCTAACCCTATCCCCCCTGTAACGCTGGGATAGCACAACAACCTGACAAGGCTTATTTGCCAATTTCCCCCATTTGGCACACCTGTGGTTGGCTACCTGATAAACATAATAATCACTTTCCTTGTTGCCCTGTTTTGATCACCACCAAATCTAAAGGTAATTATCTGGCTTTAGCTGCAACATACTCCATTATATTCCCCAGTTAGTAGCTAACTGTGTCTGTATACACTTGGCTCCTGGGCAGGTGGCACAAAGTGAGTATATTAGAGCTTAAATGAAATGGGAGTGGGAAATGGGAAATGGGAAAAAAATAGCAACAAAAAAGGTGAGTTAACAAGATACAAGCAACAAAAAGCTATGAACAGCTGAAGTGAACTGGCAGGTAATAATCTGAGCAGCCCCCATCACATTTAACACTTATTCCATCGTTGTCCTTTTTGTGTATCCATTTACAGCTGTAACGTACTAGGCACATGAAGACGACGGCGTGAAACCTAAATCACCTTGGTTGTATTCAAAACACAGCGGTGTCTGGACTGGTTCGCCTTGGTTATTGCTGATAACAAAAGGTGACCTCCATTAATGCGAGCTTCCCTTGAAATAAGTACAAATAACAACATTCCCAGTGGTGTCTCCACAGACAAAGCAGTATTTCTACTGTAAACATATTTAAACTTTCTCAAACACATACAACTTCTAAGTAAGGGACAGTTATGTCCGGATGCTTTTTGTTGATTACAGCTCTGCTTACAATACCATCATACCTGGCATTCTTATCAACAAACTGCTGGCCCTGGGTCTCCCTTTACTCACATCCAGATGGATAAAGGACTTCCTGACAAACTGTCCACAGACTGTCAGGATTGGCTCCAAACTCTCCTCCACCATCACACTCTTCTCTCTTCTCTACTCACTGTACACCTGTGACTGTTCACCAGCATTTCCCACTAACCACATCACTAAATTTGCTGACGACACCACTGTCGTGGGACTTATCTCAGGTGGAGACGAGTCCGCCTACAGGCAGGAGGTGCAAAAACTGTCAGAGTGGTGCTCAGTAAACAACCTGATACTGAACACCACTAAAACCAAAGAGCTCATCATAGACTTTAGGAAAGGCAGCACAAACCTCCAGCCACTTTTCATTAACGGGCAGCGTGTGGAGAGAGTAAAGTCATTTAAATTTCTTTGCATCCATGTGTCTGACAGTCTCTCTTGGTCCAATAACACCTAAGCCATCATGAAGAAGGCCCAGCAGCGCCTACATTTCCTGAGGATACTCAGGAAGAATCATCTGAATGAAATGCTGGTGTCCTTCTACAGCCACCATCAAGAGCACATTGACTTACTGCATTAAAGTGTGGTACACAGGGTGTTCAGCAGCAGATAAAAAGGCCCTCCAGAGAATCACAAAGACTGCAGAAAAAAATAATCAGCTGTTCTCCTCCTTCCTTTACAGACATTGCAAACAGCCGCATTCTCTCCAGACCCCAAAACATCATCAAAGACTGCTCTCACCCAGGTCACCATCTGTTTGAACTGCTGCCTTCTGGTAGATGCTACTGATCCATCAAATCCAGAACTACCAGATCCACTAACAGCTTCTTTCCAAATTCAGTAATCACTCTCAACAAACAAAAATAGCTCCATAATGGTTTTATATTATGCACTTAAACGTGTCATTTTTTATCTGGCACCTTTATCTGAACTTGATGCTACCTCATCCATTTTATGTATATTATGTGTCATATTGTGCTTGTATGTGTTTATTTAATGCACCACACAGGAGTAGAATTTGCAATTTCATTGTATAATGTTTAATTGTATAATGATAGTATAATGACAATGAAGGCTTTCTGACTGTGATTCAAATGAAAGTTCTGAGCCAGAAAAAAAAAAAAACCTCAGCAGCTTGATCATCTACATTTACACCTGCATGTAAATTATATGAGACTGTCATGTACACAAATACACAATATGTTTAGAATGTATGTTTAACAGTGCAGGGAGAACATGTGTGTCCATGCCTCAGCGGCCACACACAAACACAGTCTGTGCCCCTCCCCAGCTGTTCCTCTGGGGGTCTGGATCAGACAGCTGTCCCTCTGCCCTGAACAGAGCTCACACTGTTCTGAAAAAGACATGCTCAGCACATTGTTCAGAGGTCCCTCTCTCTTTCTCTCTCTCCATTTCTCTCTCTCAGCAGGGCTCTGTCAGGCAGGCCAAACAAAAGACACTGAAAACACCCAACACTGGCACAGCCAGCCACAATGAGCATGGTAATAACACACACACACAAAGGCTAAAAAAAAACCTGCCATTACTACCTCTGCCTCAAAGACAGAGGAGCAGAGGATGTACTTTTTAAAAAAAAATCAAACACAAAATCAAGAGCAAAAGAATTGCTTGTCCAGCAAACAACTCCCCAATAGTCACACTCATTTTTTATTTAATAAGGCATTCTGTTCGCTGGACTCCAGCAATGAGAAGTCTCGTCTCATAGGAGACAGAAAAGGTAAGAAATCAGTACGCACTCTTATTGCAAATTAATTTTTTTGCTTTAGTACTGACATGTTGTTGGTTCACACTGTTTGAATCATGCAACATGCAACACCAAAAAGTCTGTCTTATCTCTAAACTCAATGATGAGTGATGAAAATCGTGAAGTTAGGTCAGACTCACCCAGACCAGACGTGTAGATGGCCTTCACAGACTTCTTCATCTTGTACAGAACGCTACGATCCACATCCAGAGCCTGGACAGACAGACACACAGAGAGGAGCCCATTAAGAAGTCAATGCTCAAGTTAGATTTATGACATGACAAAGGTGACATATGTTTAGCCTGCGTGAGGTTGGTGTTTTACTCTGACTTAGCACTTACCCTCAAAGTGGGACATAGTGCAACAGTGTGCACAGAATACAGAAACACCAGCCTATATAGTTGTCTCTTAAACTTTCTGGTTGTTTTTAAGGCAGTAGATTGTGCTTCTGGTCTGAATTTTAATGTGGTGTTCCTTCAGTTTGGTCCACATCCTCAATCCATGCCTGTGTGTGGTGGCTACAGTTTGTGTGTCTCTATCCTATCACCACTGTGGCTCCCAGCAATGCATTATTCAAGGTAAAGCCAAGAATAGGCCCGAGCTCCCTCATTAATTACTGTGTTAGTGTGTGTGCGTGTTTATCACTATAACAGCTTGTAGGGCAAGAGCAGTGAGCAACTGAGGTCCATTACATGAAGGGCATTTTCCCCCACACATAAGCCTATGAATAACCAAAGTCACACACACCTTCCCTCCAATGCAATCTCACAGTAACCAGAAGAAACACTCAAAGTCAAGCTGAGACAATGCACCACTGTACTGGTGATGAGTGAGGGAATCTTTTGGGATGAGGGGGATTTTAGGAAATGAGTTTTTAGGGACTTTATTAAGCACGTCCGCTCGACCGGGCCAAAGCCAGTGCCACTTTTCTCCTCCCTGCTCCCCATCTTACTGACACATATCGGATCCCCTTCACTCTCTTGAAAACAAAAACACACAATGACTGCCATTCAGCAATACACTCATATATACTGTGCACGCCTCAGCACACAAACTTTTCTCTTTACAGTGGCACTAGATGCGATGACAAAACTTATTAAATCCATAAATCTGTGTTGCTTTAATATCCAGGCTCTGAGAAGCCGAATAGCTGCTCAGCACTTAGTTTTCCCTCAGGTCATATCTCACCCACACAAACACAGAAGGAAGAGAGGGAGCGACGAAAGACTTTGAAGGGAAAGTGACAGATAAATTAAGTGTCACTGGCTGAGGGACAGGCAGAACATAAGACAGAGCTCAGAGAAAAGACAAGGACACTGACAATGTCCTCTTTCACCATTCTGTCAATACCGGCTCACAGAGGCCACCTATAAAGGGTGAAGGGGGAGACCCCATCAGTCTGTTAGGGGATACAGTTACACTGACAGTTCAAAACAGTTCAAAAACTAATGGGGTGTGGGGGGTTTTCAATTGAAAGAACGATCTGATTGAATTAAGATCACGTTTGTCTATTTATATTTTAAGTGCATTTTAGTGAGTTTAATAAGCTATGACATTTAAATTTCTTTGAATGTGAATCCATGTTACTTCCATAAACTGTATATAAAAAATGGACATAGACACCATGAAGTCATCAGCTGGTTTCTGAAGTCCTATCTTGAAGCTTCCAGGTGACAATTTTGGTTGTCACACTGGCCTCCAGACCAGTCGGCAACCCCCTGGTCACTAGGGGGAAAAAAATGCGTATTGCCCGGTGGTTGCTGGAAGTTGCTGGCTGTCTCTATATTAAATCGGTTGCAAAACAGGGTGGCTGCACCAAAAACCTTTATGGTTGCTAGGAGATTGCCGCAGATTGCCAACTTGTCTGCAAACACTCGCCAACTACTTGCCAAGCAGCAGTGAAACTTGGAAAAACTTTGATGCAAACTAGAAAGGGAGGACATTCGCCTTACGTTTCAAAAGGCGCAACTTTTAATTTCAAAGTGTGTGACTGGGGCTTTAGCAATCAGTTTCATAGAGAATATCAGAAACCACTCAACTGGTCGGGGAATACACATTTGTCCCTAGCTACAGTTGGCTGCCAGGTGGTCGCCCACTGGTCTCCAGGCCTGTCTGACTGGGGCCTTAGTTTTTTGGTGGATTTGACTGAAAAACCAAGGGATGCAACTTGTAATTCACAAAGTAGGCCCATCCTAAAGCATAACCTGCTATATTCTCCTTTTTTTACTTCAATGCAGACCATAGTTTTTACACACCATGCTTAAGTTAAGACTTGAAAGTAGGAATTGAGACAATAAACTCATCAGGAAAGTTTTTACTGACACCATAGCTCAAGGGAGCCAAAGGCTCTTTTATAATAGGACTTCTTTTTTGAAACCAAAGCAGTCTCCCCCTACTGGTCACTGGAAGGAATGCTGGTTTAACGCACTTTTGCACTGGCTTCAATTTTCAAATTTGACGTTGCACTTGATTAATGTAGCAGTATCCAGCCACTGTAATGCAAATCACTAATTTGCAGATGAGCAGCAGGCTGAGGGGGGAAGACGGAGGGACTAACAGCAGGAAGTTTATTTCCCACATCCATCGTGAAGCAAAAGTACCAGCAGGAGAGCACTGAATCATATTCAACTTCATTCACATTTAGCAATGAATGATTTAGTCTACCATTATTAGTGGACACAGGTGGATATTTGCTTGTTTCATTACTCTCTTCATTAACTTCTTAATAGTTTTTTCAGTCTGTTTTAATATGTGTAAAACTGTTAACAGAAACACTAGACTAATAAGATACACAACACACTACTGCCTTTGACAAATATATTTAGTCACAAGAAAAAGTCAGTTCAGTTCAGCTGTAAAATACCTTTGGGTCACACTCACCTAGCCTTGACCTCAAGCTGACCTCTGAAACAGCAGCGTGTCATCATCACTGTCAATCTCAACTTGGTGTTTCACAGAAGACCAAATTTCTCCCATATATAGTTTTGGCATTTTTCACATTGTGAAAACAAAGGCATGTGCAAAGTGCTAATAACTCAAATTACTAAATATAACTCCTTTTTTTCCTGAACATATGTGTTTATAAAACTAAGCTTCCAGACAGCAGTGTCTAGTAAAAGTAACACATGCTAAAAATAAATGTCTTTAACCACAGGAACTGTGCAAATTAAAAGAAGCTTCTGCATAAAAGTGGGACTTACAGTACAGTGGTTTTAGTTCCTCCAGCTACTGTTAAATGACTCATCTGTTACATATGCCATTATCCCATTAGCTCTGTCTGGCTCAGACAGACTCTCCAGCTGTAGCTTTGACTGAGCTTCAACCAGAAAAAGACTGAGAAAAGTACAACTTTTCTACATAAAGTATCATCTCTGTATACACCGCCAAACCAATTCAACTACACAAAGACTTAACACAGAGCTTATTTTCTTAGTAGAGCTGATCTCACCTGGGGCTTGCCTTTGTGCTAAGAATGAAAGCCATAAGAGCACTCAAAGCACTTCTGCTGCTATCCGAGCTTCTCTGTGAGAGCATAGAAGGCTTCGAGGAGCATCTCATTGATCCCCTGTTCAACATAAGGTGGAGTTAATGATTTTCGGGTATATAACATGTCAAACATAGTGAGGGATTGGTGCTTCAGGCAATATGGTGTGTAATTTCACAGTCTGACAATACTGTAAATCTCTGGATTTCATGAAAACTGACTAACCTATCACTGAATTCATTAATCTAGCGAGCAATTTGAAAGCAATGTACCTGAACCTTTCATCTACGTATTGATCATTTGAGGTTGAATGTGTTTTGGTGTGGAGGATGAGAGGTCAAACAAAGGTGAGCCACTGAAGCCAAAGCATGTTACAGCCGAGTGGTGCACAAAAATCAATTGTCTGTGTATGTTTAATTCATAATTTTCAAAGAGAACTGCAAAATGTGTGCTATATGTACTGAGGTAATGGTTAGGTGCAAGCCCAGATTGCTCCAGTTAAGTGAAACAGTGAGTTCT
>VUQI01022514.1:11672-31900 GCA_015106735.1 Paratilapia polleni
CTTTTTTTTTTTCAAACACCCCCCCCCCCCCCCCCCCCCAAACTGGTGTTTTATTTTGTTTTCCTCTTTGTTCACTTTGTTGGGTATTCACCCAGCTGTGTCCTATGTAAACCAGCTATTGTAAAATATTGTTACTGAAGAGGATATGGCTCTGTTTTTCTGTAAATTCAGAGTGAAACTGGTCAAAAGCTATAAAAAACTCGTTCCATCTGGATGAACAAATCACCTAAATGTTGAAATTGTTGCCAAGTCATCAAAACATATGACGGGCAAGAGTCAAAACTTGAAGACTGGAAATACTCAGACGTCACAGAGCATCAGCATTAAACGTGCACTTCTCTCTTCAAAAAAGTCAAGAAAGAGGAAGAAGGAGTGTTAGCTCAGCTTTCTGTCTTTCTTTCAATGGAAAACACAGCATCATCAAAATTCTCTGTCCCTGTTTTTCCTGTGTAAAGTCACTTCTGCGTTTCTAGTGTACGGCCAGCTGAGGTTATTGAACTGCCCTGCAGGTTACTGTAAGTCAGCGGGTGTGAGGGAGCAGCTAATATTCCCAGTGCTGGAGTTTAATTGATGGACCTGCTGCTTAATTAAATTGCCCTATCACTGACTGAGAGGGGAAAATACAAAGGAGCACTACAGACTTCAAAATGAAGATAATAGCCCGCTGAGATGTTTGAAGCTATCATTTCTATGCACTGGTATCAAAACCCAGTCGAGTCCTTTATTCCTTCTCTTCACTAATCCTCCAGTGTTGGAATTTATGTAATGAAAACACGCATTTTATTATCTAGTTACTTTTTTATGTGTGGATTACAATCATCAGATCTAACTGTCAAGGTGTCAGTGAACTGCTCATAATGACTAACACCTCAGCACTGCTCCCTCATCTCTGACCTGAACTGTGGACCTGACAGCTGTCTGTAACTGCACAGCAGGCTGAGTACAAAGGAGAAATCACTCCTGTCACTAGCTTTATGACTGGCATGGTTTCATAACCTCATGTAAGTAGGCAAAAAGTAGACTGTGAAGAGACTAAGAAACACATTAAAATCAGGGAAAGCTAGCCTACACACCTATGAAATAATACAAGTAGATTTTGTACACTTCTTGTTTTTTTTACCACAAGAATGCCAGATTTCTCACAAAATGAATGTTTTGGGAGATGATGCAAATAGTATCCATGTTTAGAAGTTTATGTTGTTATGCCACTAATGGTTTTGTTTATCCTTACATAACTTTAAGGAAAGTATTCACCTCTCTGTATAACCACCAATTTTGCTGCCTATTCCTGTGCAGGCAATCACAGCCCTGTAAAAAGTCACACAGATAAGCTTCTGACATTCAGAGCTGATGTATGTAACCTGAGCATTCACAGAAAGTCTGTAAGCTAACCCCTTGAAACAATTGCAGGAAACAGTGCTGTGTGATGAGGCAACATGTCAGCCAGGATGTCAGATAGGCACCGGCGAGGATGGTCTTCCAACATTTAAAATCAACATGGAAACAAGCACCAACGTGTGACAATCATCTCATGAAAATGTGAATAGTAACTGCAAATACATCACTGTGTTGTTTTAGCATTACACTGCTATAAAAGATACACAATGTACCATTAAAATTTTTTTTACTTTCCTTTCTTTTCAAAACCTAAAACCTGCAGTACCCACAATGCAGGTCTCTCAGAGACACACTCAGAGTGTGTTATGCTGCTCGCAGCTAATGTAGCTTCTCATGGATAGGGGGAGTTAATCAAGACATGAATGCAATGAAGAGAAAGGGATCCTAATTTTGAAAAAAATAAAATAAAAATTCCAAGCTTGCTCCATAAGATGTTTTGCACCCCTGTACAATTTTGGGCCCAGAGACCATTAGAGTCCTTCTCAAACAAGCATGTAGCGAGCATGGCAGAGATTCCTGCTAACTGAGTCAGCTGGCTTCCTGTTGACTCCCTGCACACATGAATGGAGTAAAAAAAATCATACAGCTCTTTTTAGACTTTCCAAATGTTACTGCACTAAATGCATAAAATTCTGGGGTTTGTAATGTTTCTATGAATTTACAGCTTCTTTTCCAATGACTGTGTGGAGTTTAAAAATGCTCTTTGGGTCAGTTTACAACACATGATGAATGTTGTAGTAACAAATGTTTGGCCACTATGCTGAAATTGCTCCACAGCCCAGTGATCTTCCTAGTGGCTTGGCTAGAAGTCTTGTATACTTTGAAACTCAAAGACTGATACAAAGACGTTCCTTACATCTGACTTCTTTCTAAAGGCCAACAGGGGGTGACTCCTCTGGCAGGATTCAGATTGTAATGAAGTCCAGGATAAATACTGATTTCAGTAAAAACTTTAGAGTAAAACAGATAAAAAAGCAGGGTATGATTTAGGGCAATGCCTTTGACGAGTCACTTTCTTATGTGCTTGCATAGTGTCCTCGGGTTCTCAGCCAGATCCAACATCTCACTCTTGACATTCAGTTTTAAAATGGTAATCCAGAAGCCGGTGGATGTTGTCACGGTGGCTTTGTTGATCTTTTATATACTGTCTATGTTCTCACTCCCAGATTTTTTATTTTATTTTCAAACTAGTCTTCAGCCTCATCTATATCCTTCAGACTTTGTGCAAGTCCCTCTACAGCAACAAAAGGCTTTTCAAACCTTTTCATACGTTACGCTGCTAAACAGACTTTGTAAAACTGAAAGATTTGAGGAGATCCTCTTTAAGTTAGTTAAGTTTAAGTTAAGTTCTTTTATAATAAATATGTTTTAAAAAAAAAAATGCCTCTGGTAAATTTTATTCTTTCTTCTTCTTTTGCGCAAGGCAGCTTCATGAGGCTGGTTTTCAGACCTCAGACCTCTTCTCGACAAGTCAATAAGTGTCTATGCAAAAACACCAAAAATATTTTCACTTCTGCACTAATCCCAAAAGTAAGTGTGCACATGAAAAAAATTAGCCGCAGCCACTGGTCATTTTCTGGCAATCACACTGTTTTGAGGAATGAGCAACCTCACAGATGAATAAAAATATAGGCAAATAAATGAATAAAGTGTAATGAAAGTAAAGTCCAAAACATTATGGATCCTGTTAACTCTGAATAGTCAGCAGGACACACACACACACACACACACACACACACACATACACACACACACACACACACACACAATGACGAATAAGGGGTAGTTAGAATAAATGTGAATTACTGCGTTTCACAAGAGGTCAGCTGTCCACCCGTCTGTGCCACCAAAGGTTACTGTAATGTTTGTGTTACTTCACTATGAGCTGTTGGCTTATTGCATAAAACTTAATTGAGCAGAGGCCAAATAGAGGAATTTTATGAGAAATAACAAAATATTAACTAATTGATTTCTCAGTTCATTATATGTAAAAACTAAGGTTGTTTTTCATGTGGCTTCAAAAGTGCATTCACTTAGTTTGCATTGTGGTTTATGTTGTGTAGACAGCTGGGATGCAGCTGTCCCTGTGTAACATCTGCAGAGTCCAGTACTAGCCACACATTTTTCATTCCTATCACTCGCCTCTACTTTCTCAAGATCAACAAAGCCATCCAACAAACAGACCTTGGAGAAGCAGCGAACATTACCCATATCTACGCTCCTCAGTGTGTATCTTTAAATGTTTATAATTCCAGGCTTCTTTTCTCAGTGGCTTTTTTTTTTCTCCTCAGGCATCCAAAGTTTTCCATTTCACACTACACCTCTGCCCTTGAATCAAAAACCCAACATTTGACACCTCACACACACCAAAACAATACAAGGCCTTCATGTGAAGGCCAGCATCTGCCAGATTGTTTAAGGAGACTAGAAGTATCTGTGCTTCCCTGAAATATAAACAGATTTCAAGCAAACAAAAAGGTTGATAGACATAATTATTCTGCAACTGACCCAGTGTCGTGGGCTGCTCTCCGGGGAGCGGGGCTGGTACCTCTGCAGGGCAACCCCTCCCTCCCCTTCCGGCAGTAAGGTGCAATCCAGGTCGGGGCAGTGGTGATGGTAGGAGCCTGTAGGCCAGGGCAGGAGGGTGGCCAGAGGGTAGTGGGAGATCATGCTGATCGCCTGCATCAGCGGCAGGGGTGACAAGGATAGCAGATCATACTCCAGTCTGGACGGCAGAGTGGATGGAGACGTCTTCAGCAGCAGAATCTGAAACTTTGGCCTTTATGAATTGGTGATCAAGTTGAAGGTTTTTCTTCAAGATAAACCTATGTCAGATTTGTCCTCCTCTCTTCTCAGTGTGGTTGTACACTGACCTTGTCTTCAGCTCAGAGGTGTGACTGATGATAACTGTCCTCTCAAGTTGTCCACCCCAGTCTTCTCTCTTCCTGATTCTTGTATTCTGTGTTTTTTTCTCCTCAATCAGCGCTCAAAGAACTCAGCTTGCCAACAGCTCTCAACCACATGAGTGATTAAAGTCTATTGTCTCTCTCTCTCTCTCTCTCTCTCTTTCCTTACCCCTTACATTCATCACAGCTAAAAGGGGAGGAGTTATAACTTGGTGGCCCATCCCCCTTAAAAAAAACTACACACTGACTAAAGGCAGTTTGAATGTGAAGAAAAGAAAAGGAAGGCAGGAAAGCTGAGTTAGAGGTGAGGATGTTAGGGAAGGGAAACTTAAAGTGTTTCTGACCAATACTATCATATTTATCCTGACGAATCTCCAAAATGTGCTCAGTTTTCAAATATGATTGTCACTGGTTTAAGTAATTGCTGTATTTGCAGTGATTTTCCCCTGAATTTAAAATCTTCCTTTCTTCTTAAGCAGTCTTACACAGGCTTATTTTTCCATAAATTTTAACAGCTGCAGGTGTTAAGAAGTGCGTACTCGTTCGTGAAGTTACTGATTTAACTTTCTGATATGCAGCACAGCTTGATGACATTTGTGACAGCAGGGCAAAGGTCACACCATAATAAATGTGTAACAATAATGGCCAGGGGGAGTGATGTGCATGTGTGTATGTGTGACTGAGGCAGGAATAAGAACCAGTCATGTGTAAAACACTGAGAAGAGGATTATCTGGGAGTAGGCAGTACTCCAACACACAAACACACACATGCCTGAACACACACTGTAGTTTCAGCAGTTAATATGCAACAAGGTGTAATGAAAGTTGCTTCCTACAGTAGCAAGCTGCGTTATGTAGTCATTCATTGCATCCTGTTTTCTCAAGTAAATAAACAGCCATCAGAAAAACACTGGTGCTACACAAGCATCCGGTGAAGTTGCTCCACAGCGTAGAAGGAGGTCGGTAACACACACACACGCACGCGCCCACCCCCCCAAACATACACACAGAGAAAAGGTCTGCACCAGTACTGCAAAGTATAAGACACATTTGCTCAAGAATTGTACTCCTCTTCTTTATTTTATCTTCTTACAGGCTTGATATACTTTGATGTTTCCTTTTTATGTTGCCTTTAAGACAGAAATAATCTACCTCCACTACACTTTTTATTGCTTAGTCATTTTTCAAATTAAAATTCTACCCAAAAATCATGTGATGAGCCAACAAAATACAAATGATTACAGAAGTTAAACCAGTGATCCTCAAATTTTTGGCATGTAAAACAGCCTTGTCAGGTTTGAGATTGTTTGCAGATCCACCAGACACATTTCACTCTAAACTTTTCTGACTGTATCATTTATATAATGGTTTAACTCAAATAGATAGGGCAGAAAAATCTCTTCCATTTTCTTTCTAAACTAAACTAAACTAAACTAAATAGACTTAATAAATTAAAACTGAAAAACTGAACTAACTACACAGAACTATTTAACTATGAAATGTATGCTATCAAATGTGACTTTTTAAAATGTCAGTGTAACGTATTCACAACCTTGCTGTGCAATGCTACAACTGGGCCTTGGTCTTTAATAATTTGAAAAGTTAAGGAGACGTAAGAGGCTAACTAAATTAAACTGCAGTAAACAAAACTAAACTAATTAAATTAAAATTAAGTAAACTTTAAGTAAACTAAAATGGTAAACAAAACCATAGTAAACTAAACTAAATAAAATAGACTTAATGAACTAAACAAACTGAACTGAATTAAACTGTGTAACTATTATATTATATCAAAGTTCAGGTTCGGGTAATGTTATTATATTACATTATCAAATGAACTAAATAAATCAAACTAAACTAAAGTTACTAAAGTAAACTAAATAAACTAAACAAAATAGACTTAATAAACTAAACAAACTGAACAGAACTGCACTAAACTAAACTAAACTAAAAGTTAACAAAAATAAACTGACATAAAAAATAAACAAACCAATTTAACTAAATAAACTGAACTTAACTGAACCAAATATTCTCAATTCAACTCAATTTAGCGAAACTACTATCATTGTCTAACATTGTTTTCTGCAAGGTTTATTTTTAATACTTCAGTTATTTTAGCTGATAACAACATCTTCAGTTTTAGTCAAGCTGGATTTTTACATGTGAAGTGTTTGCTTGTTTACATTGTGTGTTTATTGGCACTTTTACTTAACCAAGCTTCTTTAAACTTCAAACACAGATGTGGCATTCTCTTTTAATCAGCCCAGCATCAAAAACCTCCCCTGAAACTTGAGCTTGTTGTGGCCATGACTCAGACCTTCACTCTGACTCAGCGTGACAAAATTCCTCTGAATCCCTAACACACAAAAATGCAGTCAGACTCCTCCTAAACTATGCTTATATTTAGCACTGATTTGTGATTGCAGCTCATGCATAGAAAGAGCATTGAAATGTTTTTCTTATCAAACCAGATAAATCCATCTCCACTGAAGTGTCTGAAGAGGGAGGAAAAATAAAGTCATCACTACCGGTGACTTCTGGGAATGAATGAGAGCGTGATGGGCAGAAAGAGTGAGCAAACATCCTGGCTGGTCTTCTTGCTGTCTGGATGGACTTCCAGTGAACTGGAAGTTGCTTCACTTTAGTCCAGATTGACTGACAAATAACATTTCTACAGCAACTTTAAGTGCAATAGATATGAAGACTGGCCTTATATTTAATTTTTAATCTTTTCTATTTTAATTTCTCATTAAATCCACCCACACATACACACATATTTTATCTTTCTGTAAAACATGTTGTTCCTGAAATTTTCTTACTTTTTTTTCTCTGCTTTAGTCTGAGTGTGCTGACACAGTCCCAGTGTAGCCAGCACCAGTTTACACAGCTGGGAAACCAAACCTCTCTACACATACTCTTTTATACGCACTACACACTCAAGCTCCCCTCAGCTTGAGTCAACACAAACAAAATCTCTGTCTTTCTCTCTCTTACTTTCTCTCTCTCATTTTCTCTCTCACGTAGCCTCGAACAATGGGACACAAAAGGAGATATATGAGCTGAATACAATAGTAAATGCCCTGTAAATAAGTAGGAATCTTAAGGACATGAATGCTCATAGAAATGAGATAAAGACAGTGGTAGAAGAAGTTTTTGTGTCAAAGTCACAAATATACTTGATTAACATTCACCTTCTCTCTGTTAGTGTTCATTCAGTCTCTATGTGCAGATTATTCCAGGTGGACATCAGTAAATTTAACTGTCAAGTAAATGTAGTGAACAAATACAATGTAGTACTGTAAAGCAGATGTGTAAGACAGCAGTAAATGGAAAAGTACCAGCACACTGTGTTAAGTACTCAAGTAAATGTACTCCATTACGTTACATCACTGAAAACACATCAGCTAGAACAAGACAGATGATAGAAGGTGGTATAATCTCTCAGACTATCAACATAAAACGTTTCTCATTACCTGAGCTTTTCCTCTTAGATGACCAAACATTACACGTGCAGTAGTTTTACGTCTCCACACTGCCCTCTGCTGGTTAACAATAGAACAAAACAAACAAAAAACATTTTCTAATCTTTTTCCTCTTGTTTGATTACTGAATATTGATTATTGCAAAGATTTTATTATTTTTATATTATATCAGCACAATAGATTGTTTAGATTAAGATTCACTTTGTGTTGGCTCTGCATCTATCATGCTATTGTACAACTTGGGCCTTTTCTCCCTTGCCTCATGCATGCATGCTTTCGCTCATTGAGTGGCTGTCTGAGGAGTTCTTGTTGACATTGAACAGTTACTTATTATCAGTATGAGGAAGAGAACAGAAGGAGATAACAGATACTTTCTCCCAATCACTGGCAGGGAGAAAAGGAAAAACAAAAGAGAAGAGGCAGAAGAACTGTGTTTCGAGAACAGTGTTTTCTTTTTCTACATCCTTCTTTTTTTTTTTTTTTTTTTGCTTCCCAGCTCTTTTCAAATGCATGTGTACGTGAGTTAGATCTGTGTATTATATGCATACAGATATGCACATATGTGTGCGTGCATTCATGGGTGAAAGGACACGGCCTTACAACAGCACTTGTTAGTCACCACATCGTCACTGTTCAGCACAACAACACTGACTCATTTACCCATTTACGCAACAGTTTCACTTCGTTATATAAAGAATCGCCAAATATTGCAATTCATGTCAGTAACACTAACAGATCACCAGCTGTTCCTGTTGATGATCAAGACTCCTGCATTTGCCATTTACAGGCACTGCAAAGCACATGCACTCATAGCATTATTAGTTAGCATGTGTGAAATGAACTGATAAATTGTCACATTTCCAAACTCTTAAGAGCCTTTTCACATGAGTTAATTTTTATTTTATTTATTTATTTTCAAAAAATAAGATATAATCCAGTAATTCCAAACCAGGGTACTACTACCCCAATTAGCACTTCTGCATTATCCTGGAAGTGTATCCATAAGTATTTTAAAAAGGCCTAGCCATCAAAACATGAAAAAGGTTTACATAGCTCACTAAAAGTATGGTTAACAGTCAAAATTTTAAGCCACAAGTATATAAACTGTTGAAACTGTTTACTAAAAAGTACATATGAACAGTTGAAATGGTTAACTATACGTATGGATAAATAACTGCAATAGCTAAAATTATCAATAAAAAGTTGTGTTTGTTTGTTGGGGGGGGAGTGTTTTGTTTGTTTGTTTGTTTGTTTTTAATGGCCTTTATAGCTCTTTTCCCAGCCCCTTGTTCAATCTATGCCATGAAGAATATGAGCAGTTAGAATATGGGCAGCCAACAGTTTGAGAACCACTGACTTACAGTATGGATAAAAAATTGAATTGTTACCTAAATATAATTAGGCCACCTAAAATTATAAACAAAAAGTGAAAAATTGTTAAGTATTGCCAGCAGTTTAAAATGTTAGCTTAAGGTATGGCTTAACAGCTGAAAAAGCTAGGTCAAAGTAGACCTGTGGATAAAGAGATGAAACTGTTAGCTAAAGATATAGCTATAAAATATAAAACTGTTGAAAGTAGTCACTAAACATAATGATTAGTTAAAAAAAATTTAGTTCCAACTACTAAAATTAGTGGACAGTTGGCTGAAATTGTAGGTCAGCAGTTCTGGATTTTTGACTAACCATGCTAACCATGACTGATAAATGGTAAACTGAAAGTAGTCCAGATCCAGTTTAAAATGAGTTGAAATGAAAGTTAAACATGACAGGAAGTGTTGGTGAAGGGGTCCTTGAGTCACTCTGATTGGATTATGGATTTTGGTTAGTCAGGAACCTCTGAACTCACTGCTTTAAACCATTTGGTAGATTCCAGTGAAGTATATGTCATACAGTCATGTGGAAAAGAAAGTGTTCACAGCACTTGATGCAATCCTGTGAAAAACTAAGAACACCCCATGATTCAATACCTTATAGAGCCACCTTATCAATTACTTGAAGTAATCATTTTCTGTATGACTTTATCAGTCTCTCACATCATTGCAGAGGAATTTTGGCCCACTCTTGGCCCATGTTGCTTCAGTTCATTGAGGTTTGTTGGTATTTGTTTATGCACAGCTCTCTTAAGGTCCAAACACAGCATTTCAATCGGGCTGAGGTCTGGACTTTGACTGGACCATTGCACACCTTGATTCTTCTCTTTTTCAGCCCCTCTGTTATAGATTTGCTGGTGTGCTTGGGATCATTTTCCTGTTGCATCTCCCAATTTGGTCCAAGCTTTAGCTGTCGGACAAATGGCATCACATTTGACTCTGGAATACTTTGTTAAACAGAAGAGTTCATAGTCAACTCAATGACTGCAAGGTGCACAGGTCCTGTGGCTGCAAAACAAACCCAAATCATCACACACACACACACACACACACCCCCACCACCACCACCCCCACCACCACCACTGGACAGTTGGTATGATATGCTGTGTTTGGTTTTTGCCAAATGTGGCGCTGTGCATTATGGCCAAACATCCCCACTTTGGTCTCCTCTGTCCAAAGGACAATGTTGCAGAATTCTGGTGGTTTATTTGGATCCAACTTTGCAAACCTAAGCTGTGCTGCCATGTTCTTTTTAGAGAGAAGAGGCTTTCTCCTGACAACCCTTCCAAACAAGTCATACTCGTCCACTCTTTTTCTAATTGCATTATCATGAACTTTAACATTTAACATGCTGACTGAGGCCTGAGGACTCTGAGATGTAGCTCTTGGGTTTTTGCACTTTCGTTGAGCATTGCACGGTCTGACCTTGGGGTGAATTTGCTGGTACATCCACTCCTGGGAAGATTGGCAGCTGTCTTTAATGTTTTCCCCTTGTGAATAATATTTCTCACTGTAAAATGATGGACTTGAAAAATTTTTGGAAATTACTTTATGACCCTTCGCAGATTGATGGGCAACAAGAATTGCTTCTCTAAGATTATTGCTGATGTCTTTCCTCTTTGACATTGTATCAACACACACCTGAAAACTCCATATCAGCAGACTGACAAAACTTATGCTTTTATAGAGGTGCTCACACTTTCTGATGATCAGTTAATCAAGTGTATTTGATTAGCAGCACCTGGCTGCTACTTACCCTCTTGATGTCTATGGAAGCTGTAAGGTTATGCTTCATTTTTCACAGGGCTGTATAGAGTCCTGTGGAAACTTTCTTTTACACATGACTTTATATATGCTTTGTGAAAAGTCAGGCATGTGGGGGTTAAGACATCCACTGTGAACAGTAATGTGGGAAAAAAAAACTCAGCTGAGAACCTCTGCTGTATCGCTTCCTTGTTTCCTGTCATCTATGCACAGTTGGCATCTAGTAAAAGCAAAACAGAAACACACTGCTTGTAGACTGAGCAGATTCTTTGTCGTTCAATAATCGCTTTACATCAGAAACTTACATGACAGTTACTAATGTAATCACAATTAAACAATGATATTATATGTGGAAACATGTCTAATGTAAAAAACATTATTATATGAAAGGCTCATAGCTTTGCACAATTTACTTGAACTTCGAATTAACTTAGAATGAGCATCTTGCCTGTGATAATTTGTTTCTAAGTCACATTTTCACTGTATATTATTGCACTTGAAGGAGCAATTTGATTTCAAGATGCATTGAAAAAGCAATACACTGACATAACAAAGGCAGGCCTGATGTTCAGTGTATGCTGGGTTACATAGGTCTAACTACAGCACTCCTTTGGTAGCTTATTTTCATGCAATATGGAAATTAGATTCTTGGAAGGCAGCATCAAAAATCTAAAATGCAAGAGCATGCTTCAGAAACAGCGTTTGTCTATATTTGTTTCTGTGGGTGGAAGATAACATTATGCTCTATGGTGTGTGCTAGTGAGTTAAGAGTCAGTCAACTTTTAAATGAGAGAAGAAGGAGCAATCAAAGAGTGAGGCGACTTGAACTGATGAATATTGCAGACTCTGTCCTGGTAAAGTAAAATTGTGTGTGCTCTGCTCCTTCTGTCCCTTTAGTTTACATACAGGACACATACCTCCACTAGCACAAATACATTCATATGCACAAACAAACAGTGTTTTACAGACATACATGCATGCATATGTGAGCTTCCACACTCCCACAGGCACTGCAGGTCAGACAAGTGGTGTTTATTGCAAATTCATGGGGCTAATGCATTATTAATAAAGTGTAAGGTGCTATATGTGATAATATTTAATCTCTAACTCCCCTGCTATAAACCTGCTGCAGCACTAATTGGTCGATTTGTCAAGTAATAAAGAGCTGAGCAACTGTCACCAAGCAAAACTGTATTTAATATTGTAAAATCTCTTTTACCTGAGTGTAGGATCCTCCATAAAATAACAGCACAGCTGAAAAAGTGAAGCAGAACAGGAGGTGGAGAAATGTCTGACTGCCTCCCAGTCCACACAGGAGCAGTTAACAGACTTGTCCACTTGCAGCTTTTCCCCTCTATCCCATTTCTACATCATCCAGCTAAACACATACAAACGTGCCATCAGGCCCCAAATTTCTGTCCTTTCAAATGATGCAGTTTTGAAGTATGCACAGCATATAAATTTTATGCAAAAACAATGTAAAATATTAATATTTATGTCTTACATTCTTGATTTGATTATGGTCTGGATTTTACCATAATATATGTGGTTATAGGTTATGTAGCTGTGTAACAGGCCTCATTAAGCAACATACAGTATATAGCATTTAATTGCTGTTTTACACATGGCCAGCAGAGAGCAGCATGATCTTCTCTTCAAAAGGAATAGAAAAGGGATATCACCTGAGGTAAACCCAAATAGCAGTTAAAAAACAACTTCAGGATATGACAGTAATATTAGGTAAGGCCTGGTTAGTGTTGTATGACCCAGGATTAGAAATATAATATTTTTTTAATCAAACAAGAAGACCTAATATAGTAATAAGTGTAAGTGTAGTAAGACTGATGTTTTGTCTCACATTTTAAACCAACTAGAGGATATCAATATTCAAAAAGAATACCTTTCTAAATAACTAGGTAAGTACATTTTGTTTATATAGCACTTATAAACTATAATGCCTTACAGTAAGAAGACGGAGAGAAACTGAAAGGCTCTCAGACTCCCTCTACACATATAAACACTACAAAATTTGAAGAAAAATGTGAATCTTCAGCTTAAATTTAAAAACAGTCAAAGCTGATGCTTGTCAAAGGTCACTTAGGAGATGATTTCAAGTCTTGGTGCAGTGAGAGCAAAAACACTGCCCCATTTTTGTATGAGCTAAGACTGTAGGAGAGCTTTGTGCTCAATAATCATTTACAGCCTCTTTCCATTTCTCACTCTCTAGTACTCTATCTCACAATGTCTCATATAAACTCCACCACCCCCTGTACTCCAGCTCTCAGTCCCTGCTTGCCCATTTCCCCCTCCATCCTTCTCTCTGTCAGATCTCGCAGGTAACAGGAACTATAAAGTTTGGAGAAGAATTTCACTCACCCAGTGAACAGTAAAAGACAACCTACTCTTAAACTACACCATCCTCTACACGATCACCATTCTAACCCTCACTGGGAGGTTGGAGCTCAGTGCAGGCTTTACCACAATTTGTGTAATGCCATGAGGTTTATTTTCTGGAGAAAAAGCCTTGACTTTCATTGCAGAAAACAGCAGAAGGTCATGGGAACAGTTGCAGCAAAGTTCACGCTTGCTATTCAACTGATTAAATGATAATATGCATTACTTAATGGAAGCTCTATTTAGTCCCACAGAGATAAAACACACATGAACACACACTCTAAACATTTAGCAATGCTACTAATACAATAATAAACCAAATTACTATAGGAAGATTGATCACATCTGTATCAGATTATCCAGCAGAGTCAATGAAAACACCAAAACAGAGAAGTTGTTTTATTAGTTCAGCCCAGCAGCACAACTGAACATAGAACAGCCTATGTTGTGGACATGAAAATTTTTGATAATCCAGTTTCTCCAAAATATTTAGCACACATAAATTCCACAAGCATCGATCTGACATGGTTGAAACTGCATATCACGCATCCTTCAGGCGTTACGTAGCGTGTGACTGATGCTGATATCCTAACAAGCAGGTCCAGCCTGCTGTGCAGTTACTGCCCTGCTTGGCAAGGAAAAGGGCTCCACTTCTATTGAGTATGTGTGTGTCTGACATCATCTGAAGCAGTAACACTCTTGGGTACAGTATATCAGCCTCCCTCCTCCCACACATGTTCAGTTCTGTAAACACATGCACATGTGTCCACATGCACACGCAATAACACTAAAGGGATGTTGATGTACAGTTTCACACGCAAGCTTAAAGAGTTGTTTTAGGACAGCTTTAAGTTTCCTTTATTCTTCAGCTGTCCATTAAAAACACATCATGTTTTGTTTAAATAAAAATAATCTTTTTAAACAATACAAAATTAAATTGTATTTTTTTTTCCACATCCTGCAAATGATGCTAGCTGTCTTCCATGTGTTGCTTAAATTTTTTTCAGGCCGTGACTGTCTCCACATGCCCAGAGAAGGCACGTGGGAAATAAATAAAGCTTTTGTCAAAGGCCTGCTGGCCCCTGTTCCAGTTTCTTCATCCCATCCCCTTCCTCTTCTCTGTGTCCCCTCCTCAGGCAACAAACTAGACTGACATCTCAATACTGCTTTTATCCATTTGGACACCTGTGTTTGCATATGTGTGTGTGAATGCATGTACAGTATGTCTGCTTGTAGAGTCTTTTCAAGTGTGTGTACACATACCATTCACTGTGTGGACACGGTATATTTCTAAACATGAGTCTTTCTCTTTGAGTCTCTGTATCACAGTTCATCACGTGACGCTCGGGCTGCAGGAGGCGGTGAGTCTCCAGTGACGCTGTTTTGCGCCACGGGTCGGATGCGACCCTGCTGGGCCGTCTTGCGGGCGTGTTGTCGGTCCCAGTCTGTTGCCACAGCTTCGTCATCCCAAATGGTGGAGGTCTCGGTGTCGCTGATATAGCCCGGCTCTCCAGTGTAGTGTGTGGGATAGATGAGCAGCGGCTCCACAGAGAAGGCCTTCAGGTCCCGGGGCTCAAAATGAGACATGTACTGAACACTGAGAAGGACAGGGGGGGCATGGGGAGAGGGAGAAGAGAGAAAAAAAGATGCGTAAGAGACAATGTGGAAATAAGGTGTAACTTGATGATGGTAACAGTGAGTATGATTAGTTTTAGTGCAGGCGAGAACCCAAAGAAATTCGTTGTACATTTGATAACAAAGAACCAGTGAATACACTATATGGTTAAAAGTATTGGGCCATATATATATATAAAATCAAGCACCTAGCCATACAGTTTGCCTTTACAAACATTTGTGAAACAATGGGTTGTTCTGAAGAGCTCACTAAATTTGAGTGTGGTACTCTAATAGGATGCCACCATTGCAGCAAGTCAGTTCATGAAATTTCCTCATGCCTAGATATTCCACAATCAACTGTAAGTGGTATTATTGCAAAGTGGAAGCATTTAGGAACCACAGCAGTTCAGCCACGAAGTGGCAGACCATGCAAAGATACAGAGCGGGGTCGCCGAGTGCTGAGGCGCATAGTGTGTAAAAGTCACCAACACTGCTGTCTCTGACTCTAACTCCAAACCTCCTCTGGTATTAACATCAGTACAAAAACTGTGCAGCGGGAGCATCATGGCATGGGTTTCCATGGCTGAGCAGCGCCTGAAGATATAATGTGTAAGTGGCCCAGTACTTTTGTCTATATAGTGTATTTGGTAATTTTGCCTGATAAGTTACTTTAAATAACTGCACTTGGGTGAAATAATTGCACCACCTAAGAGTGGCAAAAGGTGAGCAATTTCTTACTTAGTACTTATAAATATTGCAATCTAGAGATGTAATGTCAGTATTATGTCACCTGTACGGTAATGATAACAACTCATTCTGTCTGCGACTAGTGTATACCAAATGTTACCAAAGCTCACTTAATGCTGTCGTTGTTTGTGATTTTTTTGTTTTTTTTGTACTTTACTATAACCTCTGGCTCATCATGTAAACTGGAAGTTCTGATAGAAGTTCTGTCCATATTCAGAGTTGAACTTGAGCACATACAGTAAATTGTACAGGATGACTTCTAGGGGAACAGGATCCCTTTCTCCCCATTTTTGTTGTAGAAGAGTTTTTTTCTGTTGCTTACTGCAAATTGCATTCTATATACTAAAAGTGATAAGAAGTATTTAGTCCTTAAGCAAAGGTGATGTTGCAGTGGAACTAGTTCAAACTACTTTATCTTGTGCAAAGTAGTTTAAAATACTTGTTTAACAGTTCTTCATATTTTATTAAATGATCATATTTGTGCAACTGAAATTTGAGCAATAACATGTGTGTATTTGACACTAAGTTGAACTAAAACCATCTAAACTGCTGGCAGAAGACTGAGTATTAACTATTTTGAGAACTTTTTGTCATCTTTCAAGAGAAAAGTCTAAACATTCTTGAGTTCCAGCTTTTGATTTAACACTTTTTCAGTCAAATTTAAAAGTTGATATCTTGGGGTTTTGGACTGTTGGTCAGATAAAATAGAACAGACAATTCACCAGTTAACTCTCTGCTGTCTAGTCACCTGTTTAAAGCCTGTTAACAACTCCACGAGGACAGTGAAACCCTACACTGTTATTAGAGCTCAAAGGAGCTGACCTACTGCAGCACACACACATGCACACATCTTCTACACAATGAGGTCTTTCACACTGGCTTCACTATCAGGTACTCCTCTTTCTCCTGTTTATGTGTGTTTTTGAGCAAAAAGGGGAATGAAGACAACAAAGTCCTACAAAAATCCCCCACATAAGCTCATAATCCCTGCTGTTTACTTTAGTAATGTACAACACATTTTACATTTTTTTCTCTGCCAATTTTCCACATTTCTATCCATATTTCACATTTCTCTCACTTTCGAACAAACTCTCTCACTGTTGAATACACACTGTGTATTTACCTAGTAATCTATACACTGCTCACTGGACACACATCTCCATGTATTTATATAGTAACACACACACTTGCACAGTGTTCATCTCAAGCACACCCCCACACCAGCAACTCTATCAATGGGAATCCTGTCCCCCTTCCCCAACCAGCAGGAAGAGCCATGCTGGTCTACATTCCTCAAAGAGAGAAGAGGAAGGGGGTGGAGACGTGGGTGACACAGGGACGCGGTAGGTGTACAAAGAAGTAAATTTTGTTGAGGAGAGTGAACGAAAGGACAACGTAGTAAAAGAGTAAAGACGAACATGAAAAGCATGGGGAAAATCAGGAGAGCCAGAAAAGGTGCATGCCAGATTGTGGCAATGAAGGTGCCGGAGGGGAGAAGAGGCAAGGGTGAAGGATAGCGGGGCACGGCAGGAATCCCCAAGGAAAAAAAAAAGAAACAGAAAAGCAGGCATTGTGTCTCGTGTAAGGGACTGTACCCACTGAGCCCCAAGAACAATCCATGCCCTGTGTGTGAGCACAGAGAGAGAAGGAGTTGGTGCTAGTAAGAAAAAGAAAGAAAAAGGAACAAGAGAAACTGACAAATTATGGAAGTAGAGGCATTAAAAGGAATATAACTAGGAGTTTTGAGAAACAGATGTCGTGGTTTACTACCAGAGCACAAACTAGAAAACTACACACTGCCCCACAGTCTAAAAAGTCACAAGAGGGACATGAAAATGTGTATCTGTGTCTATGTATAGCTAATTACTGCATAGAACGTGCTTTAGTATTTCCGTGCTCCTCCATTGCCCTTTGAGTATGACTTTTTGTGCATGTACTGGATCCATGCATGCCAAAAGTCCATGTAATTTAAATTTAGCTTTTGCATCCTTTCCATGTGATCACCTGATATACTCTGAGGTAAGAGTGCAGTGCACCTGCAATCATCTATTTGTGGTCCTCAGTAAATATTTGCCTGTCTGTTCAGGAACCAGAGTGTCTAAAGGGTCTTTGTCTGAGTTTGTGAATACTACATAGAAACATTGTTTACTGCACCGTTGTGGTATTCTACATTACAAGCCTTAAGTAAAACTCCCTCCTTTGTATCGCATGCACTAAGTGTATCGCAGTTAAGCACTGTAATTTAAAATCAAAGAATAGCGAAGTAAAAACAGACTTGGGGTGTTTGTTAAACATGATGGGCAGGAACTCGTCGACAGGCAGCATCTTTGGGAAAGGCTGTGCAGCCAGTAGCTTTCTGGCCCCTTGCTGTGAGAGCGCATAGCCAAGCGTCCAGTAGGAGTAGTCAGCCTCAACCAGGTTGTTTATACCCTCCACCGACTGCTCCGGCTGCTGCACCTGCATGCGTTTACGCCCAACGTAGCTGAAGATAGAATAAGACAAACAGTGCTAATGAGGCTTCATTTAAATTGGGTTTTAAGAACACACATTTGTAAAATTAATGAATAAACAAAACTTTTCCAATCTGAATATAAAGTATGCCACATGGATGTTCTTACATTAGGTCCCAGTCCAGCTGGGCTTTGTCTATGTCATCCATTATGGCCTGAAGCCGTCGTTTAAACCAGGGCTCAAATCTCACATCATCCTCTAAAACAAGAACCTTCTGGAGGTCACGCTCTATCACCTGATGGTCAGAAAACACAAAAGCATAACAGCTGTGCCACATCTACTTTGCTTTTCTCCTTAGATTGACTTTTGGTGATCATTTTTCTTTTTCTGTGACTGTCCTTTGCCAAAGATTAAGAACAAGAAATGAACACTTAAGTTTTGCCTTAGTTAGTGTATGCGCAAAAAACCCAAATTTAACTAATTTACCTTTTAACTCAGTGTTGATTTTTGCTCATGTTTTACTGTGTTTATCAAATTTATGATGCTGTTGCTACATGCTACAAAATCAAGATCAACATCCATTCAGGCAGGCCACAAAGTCAAGCTCAGCCAGCAATCTCCTTACATCAGTATATAGTTGCCTACGCTTGCTGCTGCCTCTGTAAGCTGCTTTGAAACGTACCTCCACCCAAGCTCCTCCTTTTTGTGCTGTGTCTGACTTTATCAATGCCATACAGTCATGAGAAAAAGAAAGTTTTCACTGGACTCTATGCAGTCCTGTGAAAAACTAAGAACATTCCATGATTCAGTAGCTTGTAGAACCACCGTTAGCAGCCATAACTTGAAGTAATCGTTTTCTGTATGACTTTATCAGTCTCTCACATCGTTGTGGAGGAATTTAGGCCCACTCTTGTTGACAATGTTGCTTCAGTTCATTGAGGTTTGCAGGCATTCATTTATGCACAGCTCTCTTAGGGTCCAACCACAGCATCAATTCAATCAGGTTGAGGTCTGGACTTTCACTGGACCATTGCACACCTTGATTCTTTTCTTTTTCAACCATTCTCTGCAGATTTACTGGTGTGTTTGGGAGCATTGTCCTGTTGCATGACCAATTTCAGCCAAGCTTTAGCTGTTGGACAGATGGCCTCATATTTGACTCTAGAATATTTGGAGTTTGTGGTCAACTCAATGACTGCAAGGTGCCCAGGTCCTGTGACTGCAAAGCAAGCCCAAATCATCACCCCTCCACCACTATGCTGGACAGTTGATAAGAGGTGTTTGTGCTGATATGCTGTCTTTGGTTTTTTCCAAAGATGGCACTGTGTATTATGGCCAAACATCTCCACTTTGGTCTCATCCGTCCAAAGGGCATTGTTTCAGAAGTCTGGTGGTTTGTTCAGATGCAACTTTCCAAACCTAAGCGGTGCTGCCATGTTCTTTTTAGAGAGAAGACGCTTTCTCCTGACAACCCTTCCAAACAAGCCATACTTGTCTTTTTCTAATTGTACTGTCATGAACTTTAACATTTAATATGCTGAGTGAGGCCTGTAGAGTCTGAGATGTAGCTCTTAGATTTTTTGCAGTTTCTCTGAGCATTGCACAGTCTGACCTTAGGGTGAATTTACTGGGACGTCCACTCCTGGGAAGATTGTGATATTGTGTTAACACACACATGAATGCTCCAGACCAGCAAACTGCCCAAACCGCTGCTTTTATACAGCTCCGGAAAAAATTAAGAGACCACTCCAAAATTATCTGTTTTTCTGATTTTGCTATTCATAGGTATATGTTTGAGTAAAATGAACATTTTTGTTTTCTTCTATAAACTACTGACAACATAACTCCCAAATTCCAAATACAAATATTTTCATTTAGAGCATTTATTTGCAGAAAATGAAAAATGGTCAAAATACCAAAAAAGGTCCAGTGTTTTCAGACCTCAAACAATGCAAAAAAAAAACAAGTTCATATTCATTTTTAAACAACACATTACTAATGTTTTAACTTAGGAAGTGTTCAGAAATCAATATTTGGTGGAATAACCCTGATTTGCAATCACAGCTTTCATGCGTCTTGGCATGCTCTCCACCAGTCTT